>OZ025272.1:16132092-16252092 GCA_964019165.1 Mastigias papua | reverse complement strand
TGTTCAACAGTTTGCTCACCTCCAAAAGATACCTAAGGAAAATGAAAGACTTGTTCATAAGGCCGTTGACCCTCTCAGGTACATTGACAATATCTAGTAGAATTTCTGATGGATTCTTTGAAAAACACGTAGAAGGAGGTCTGACAGAGAGGAAGCCGGAAGGCCCTGCTATGACTTTTGTCAACACAGGTGTATGCACACAAGAAGTTACCAAGCAGGGTGGCCCATTGTACCATATTCCTGGCCCACCGATAAAAGATTGTCACAATGGAACACACCAGAACTCACAATCAAATGAATCAAGGAGATCTTCAGTACAACAAACCAGTAACGTCAGCCCTGGCGGATGATGTCTAAAAGTGTCCGTTCTAATTCAAAAGAAGCAAGGCATAATATATGATACACCTGTCACTTGACGTTGTGACAAATTTCAGAATTTACTACGTCCTATATGTAATCGTGTCTCTCCTATCATGCTAGATATTCTACGCCCAGTACAGTGCTGTATCAAAGGCTACATTGCCTGTTGCATAAATACATTCAAGAATATGCTGCATAGTTTGTAATTCACCGCAGGTGCAACTTAGGTGCATCCTGGGTTGTTACCGATCTTGCATCGATCCAAAAATACTACACCAACAGGACACTAATTGAAATAGAAATTACAAAATTTCTACGATTTGCAAACTTGGCAAACTTCAATTTGTTTTAAATTCGGCCAAAACCTGCCTGAATAACAAGTACGTGTTCATATAGCATGTTTAAGGAAACCGCTCAACATCTATAGGAATAGCAATCACAGAACGGAGGACATGTGGGAATAACTTTGCAACGATGAGTAGATGGCTAAAACGATTCGAGTAGCATCATCACTGCCCAGAACAATGTAAATCATAGAATACACCCCCTGATATAGGAATACGTACTTTAATATTTGTTGAGACCTTCAAAGAAAGCTGTTTACCTCAAAGACAGCAAGGGTGAAACTCACCCTCTACTTTCTGCAAAGGTCGTTCAGGGAGAGAGGAAAATTATTGAAGTAAATTCTGAAATATCGAATATAGGAATCATCAGATCGTAATGAGTGAGCAGTTCATCACGGCTCAGCTGCACACAAGTTTATCAGATGCTTTCAACGTTATCTTACAAACAGACTTCACACTTGCCAACAGCTATCTTTCAGCATTATTAATGTGAAAGTTGGAAAATACCATCTAGAGAGATACACTTGACTGGCTGTTTCCCCACCGGCTTTTTAACACTTAGTGCTGCTACCAAGTCTTTTTAGATATAGTGAGCGTCTAATCATCGCCAGAGACGCGCCTCAAAACATCGACGTCCTTGCAGCTGATAAATGCCATCTACCCCTTCAAATACTCATTCATTTACCACAAACGACTCTATCCTTGGCAAAGAAATGCCAGAAGAAACAAAAATGCGAGCAAAGCTAACGCCTTTCCAACCAAAATTGTCAATAGTAAGGTGAGTCTACAAAAATCGCTCAAGTACCTTTGTCTTGACTAGTGCCATCAAACCAACTGCAAACCATTTTTGGCAAAGGTCGCATTCATTATAAAATAACCGATAAACTAAACGTCCTGATAAGCTCGTTTAGGCCTGAACGACATCATTACTTCAAAATAGAAAAGATAACATCACGAAAACCTGCCGGAATGCAAGAGGAGGACAAAAATGAATTCTATGTACAGTCTAAACGCACGGCACTGTGATCTTATTCGAGGCATTTTCTTTCTATAGAGATTTAAACGATTACAAAGAAAAGAAGGATTGGCATTCAAAACAGCAGAGAGTTCCTTGCTAAGTGTAATAATACACAAAACAATGAAAACAAAGCAGATGATTTCAGAGGCATGTGACGACATGGAATACCAATAAAGAATAAATTGGTGCCACACAAATCATATTACAAGTTCTGAAAGGATAGGATAAAGGAATGTCATAGACAATTGTTGCATTCTCTCGCCACCCCTATAACTGCAACTATGTAATCATGGGTGCCATGAATCGTCTAGTAAGTCTCTAAAACACATTCATTGTCGGTACAACTCTAAAAAACTGAAGAAATGGGAAATGGGATCGCAAAAATGAGCTGTAAGGACCATTTCTTGTCACTTTCATACTGCGCTATTAAAAAGCAAAATTATACCCTTATGGTGTATTGTCGCTTCTAGGAAACCGTTAATAATTAGATTGTTCAGTTGTTTACAAAGCAATTAAAATTGTTTACAGGAAATCTCCATTTCAAAAGCACAACTCCTACTGTCACGGGCTTTCTACAAAGTAAAAGCACTGAGGAACAATACAGATAAGAGTCAAGAATAAGGCATCAATTTTTTCCTTTGTAGGTAAGAAAATGAGGTGTATTTTAAGTCAATTACACTCATGGGAAATTGTTCCTATCAATAATGCTCTTGCTGACAGTATCGATCGTATACTACCAAAAGGCATCACTATGGATGGGGGATGGAGAGCATACAAACAAATAAAGACGTGCTTGATGCGCAATTAGTACCATATTAACGCATGGGCAATAACTGGCAGTGGACGTACCCTTGAATTTTGACTATAATTTCCAGAAACTATGTTCAAAATGTGGCTAATAGCGGAATTCGCATAATTCTGCTTAGACAGTAAAGTCCCAGACAATTAGCAGTCAATTTGACAACAGAGTTCTGCAAGAAGATAGATCTGAGGCTCTTTCATCCGCAATCAAAAAATTTTTCCCAATATAGTTTGACAGAAATACTGGGATAACGCAGCCCTCAAAAACCACCAAGAGACCCTTTGGGGCTCTTTAAGTACTATTCTATCACCGGGGAGCTATAAACAAGGATTCAAAGAGGGAAGGGTTGCATTTTGTGGGGAGGTGGGAGTTGAATGGTACCTATACTTAAAATTGCCACACAAATGCAACTCAAGATATGGCTATGCTACCATTGATAATGTTGATCTTGAAAATGGTTTAGCATACGCTGGGATCATAGATTCTCCAACGTCAAAATGACAATCTCTCTAAAATAAATAAACAAATGATAAGTTTAAATTACTAAATGCACCAGAATATTCGGTGGGGGATGTCTTTCATAGGGGTACTTTGAAACTCCATCTTTAGCCTGGGGTTATACTCAAGCCACGGGATGCTATCAACCAATAGCGTCAAAAGGAACACCTATCTTGATATCATGGGGTGGCATCTTTCAGGCAATTTGAAGGTTTAAAGCAGAGAAAACAGGACTTAGAAAAAGTGACAAGCGAAAGTGCGAGAACATGAATGAACTGAGCTCGACCTCTTGACCCCTGACGTTATAAGTCAAGTAATCTGCCAACTGGACTGTTGGGTTCATGCTTTCAAGCACATGCTCAAGGGCAAGTCGCAAGTTGCAAGCATTGCCACTCTATTCACCAATCTGCATTGGGTAGTGATCACTGCTGCCCACACCAATTTGGGGGCTGTTGCCACAACAGAACAATGGCAAATGAACCTCATTCAATAACTCAAGTGTTGCCACAACAGCAAAATATTGGACAAACTAAATGTAATATCTCAGTCCAAACAGCTTGCAGCTTACTATAGAAGGCTAAAAACGTTTTCTGCTCTTTGCTGTAGTTCTAGAAGAGCTTCTAGGAAGAATGGGTAGCTATAATATCAACCACTGAGTATCATTTGAGACCCCATTGGATTATATCATAACTACAGTTAAAAGGAATAGAAACACAAATATTTCATATAGTCTGCTTTCTAACACTTGGCACATCTAGTAAGCAGAGTTGATCCCCCTGATCTATGCATTCATATACAATTAATTGGGAATAACAATGAGAAACAAGACAACTCACAAAGTCTTGGTTGACCACTCAAACCAAGACATAATTCAAAAGGTGGAAAGTAGTCATTCTTCACCAAATTTTTAATTAAAACACAATTAAAACACAATTATATACAATTCTTCACCCTTTTTAGCAGAAAGATAGCATGGGTGCTGTAGAATCCTACTACTTTACCCCATTTACCATAATAGTGCAAGATTGGCCTTAGCTTGGTATTACACACCCAAAAAAGCAACAGGCAGTCACAAAGTAGCACCCAGTCATAGTCTTTCTCTCTCAGTCATTAGCTTTCCAATGAAACTTGTGTTTCCAAAAGAAAATTAATTTTGATATGAAATCTGAAAGTCTGGAGTAGAAATTGTCTAAGATAATGCCCAGTATCTAGTCTCTGAATGACTTAAGGGATGCTGGGTAGGCCCTATTAAACAGTAATATACTATATAAACTAACTGTAGTACTAACTACTGGGAAAATGTTAAATTGCCAGCAAATGCTAAGACATTTGAAGTAAAAGTGGATGTTTTGTCAAATATCCTATCCTACTTCTCTACAGCTGCTTCTCTATGAACTAATGATATTCATAAGCACAACTCAAGATCACATTTCAGTGTAGCCATGTTCTGAAAGGTAATCTCAGGTTATAGTTAAAATGATATAAAGGGGAATCTTGCATAAAAATATCATGAAATTCAGTCAGGATTTCTATAACTTCTTGGCATTTCATGCTTATGCAAATAGTTTATAGTACTATGCTTTCATCAAACTGTACTGCTTTAAGTAATTTCCACTAAGCTTAGGATTATGCAGGAGAGACCTAAAGCAATAAGAGAACTGGTAGTCCCAATAAACCATCATTATTTCAGTTCATAGCTCTAAAATAATATGAATAACCAAAACCATCCTAGAACAAATAGTTTGCAAAATAGCAGAATTGAGACATATGACATGCAATGAGCTGCTACTGACACAATTATTCAAGACAGTTTATCTGAACTTACTACTGATAATCAAACCAGTGAAAAATTCAAGGGGGGGGGGGGCACAGAGGCACCAGCCCTATGAAGTCTAGATAAGCCGACATCTCTACATGCAATGAGACGATTCTTGGATAGCTGGCAATTCATTCTACAAAAGCTGATAAATCTACCATTGATGCTTTACGTAATGATTTGTAAACCAAAGTATATTCACTTATTTATAATTATATGCATATCAAAACAACTTCCTTCTAAACTCCCTGTCACAAATCTCTCAAGGTGACCAATGTTGACCATCGGTTTCGAATATCAAACAATACAGTGCTATACATTGCAAAGAACTAATTGTCGAAGCAATCGAAACATGTTTTACAAATTGAAAGCAATTGTCGTTTTCCTAAAGTGTATTTCTAAAAGAACTAATTCTAACGAAAGAGGTCCCCTGTATGACTTCAGCAACTTGTTGGACATTTCCCAGTTAAAAATAATTGAGAGCTGATATCCAGCCAAGCTTGTATTGCATAACTTGCCGGTGAAAATAAGCCTAATCCTTGTACGGAAAACACCATCTGCAATTTATCTTATGTCAGTATGGCCGCAGGGTTGTGACACCTACGATACCATTCGTATTTGCAGCTTAAGAGCCGAGAAGCTCTAACAAGTAACTGACTTCAAGTCAGCCTACCCTTGAACAAAAGTAACTTATATCATTTTGGTTATATATGAACTAAATGCATGAGATATATAACAGAGTATCTTTGCTGGTCCACTCCTAATAACCAGCCAAAAAGGCTCCTTGATGAGACGACACTTTATTTTGAAATGCATTTGGCAATATTTGTTCTTCCTTGACCTGCGTGCTGTCAAGCAGGGATCTTGTTTAGGCCATAGACTAGGTTCATCCCAGCCCAGGAGATTTGTGAGAATGGCTTATTTGCTTTGACATAATCATGTTCTACTACAAATCACAGTGAATACTTCAATTTCATGCCAAAACTTAACGAATACAATCTCTAGTAATTGTCGTTGGGTAATATCCTCTTTGATTTGTATTGGTATATGAACGCCGCTACTCGATAGCCCACCTGAAAGTACATAACAGAGTCAAACTGCGTTTAGGTAAAAGGCAAAAACTTCAAAACAGATAATACCTCTTCCACTTCCATGTTATATTGTCAACTCATATCGGCAAGGTATAGTAAAAGTCTCTTTAAAATAAGCAAAAATCTTCCGTTCGTTGTAAATCCTTGTCCTTGTTAGTGATTTTGGAATGCTATGAGGCTGAACGATTGCGCAAATAGTAATCGGTTGCGGGGGAGTTCACAGTCCAACAAAAGGTGGGGGTGACCACTGGGGTTGACTCATGCCGAAAAAGAGGGGGCTTCCAGATCAGGCAGTAGATGGCAGATTTACCGGAATAGGACCTATTTTGCTCTATAAATGCTCGTCTTCAGATTATGACTTGCTTCTATGATCATTCAGCTACTTACTTCACACGCAGGTTTCCCCACGCAAATGAAACTGAAACACGCAGATCCTTATGACCAATGTTGCTGTTTTGATATTAAAAAGGGCTTGTTTTCCTTTTCATACAAGGATTATGTTATTTAAACAGTGAAGGAGTCATGTCCAAGAAAACTTAGTTAAGTATCAGAATATAAGCTTTTACAACAATAGAGCAACCTAAACTTTATAGATTTCTGGCTGCTAATCTTTGTTTAATAATAAAAAATCTTTATTCCGCTTTACAAAAGAATTCCTGCTAAGAACTGATAAATTCAAGGTGATGTAATTCCACATGGATAATAATATGACATGAAAGATGTGGAATTTCCATGAACCAAACTATGAAGTCGGAAGCGCTAAAAAGCTTTGATTTAGTACTAAAACTTCTGTTATTGCCTGCGTGCATTTTCTCTGAAAAAGTCCATTAAGAAACCTGTCTAGAAATATTTCAACAGAGACTTCTAAACCTGAACTTGTACATTTGCTTTCCACATCCTTTCCACTTTCTCGCACCAAATTCAAAATTCAGAATTGTACTACAATTCTGAAGTTAGATAGTCCCGCCCAACAACTAGTTTCCCAGCATTTCCAGTTTGCCCTGTTTGCACACACTGTTATGAATTAAGGAGAGTCTTGAAAAAAGGATATTTCACTTATATATTCATATTTAATGTCATTTACACAAGCTCACAAACCTTCTCATATTTAATGTCATCTACACAAGCTCACAAACCTTCTTAATACAAATCTGTTGTGAGAATATTTACCTGGAGATCAAGTGAGTCAAAGTTCTTTTTGGCCTGAACGCTTACGGTATCAAATGTGCATTTCTCTGTTCCAGCATTGGATAAAAAATGTTTTTATATATCCTTTGATATCTTTGCTGCACAAAATCAAAATAAATGCATTCAGAGAAGGGTTTAGCAATAAACTGATTTGAGATATGGGTAAATATGTATAAAGAAAATCCTTTGTTGCAAGGGCGTAGAAGTTTATGATAAATGTTGGAACATAGCATATAACAAGAGAAAGAAGAATCATCCATGTTGCTTTTCGGAATTCTAGTTCTGCTTTAGCTTTTCTTCTTTGTGACTTTTCAGCAATGTTGTTCCTTAATTCTTGATTCCTAGTCAACTGTCCTCTTTCCATAGGTTTCTCCGTTCCCATCCTTGCTTTATTATCGGGGTATACCGTTAGATTTTTCAAAAAATCTAAATATCTCTGTTTCTCTTCCATGTTTTTGCACCAAGTGTTAGAAGAGCTAGCTACAGCGGTCATTGGTCTGATAGCGATTCCTTGTTTAGGTTCAATACACGAATTGTCTTTCTCAATTGGAGATGGGTTACACCTCATATTATCTTCATTAGTATCTATCCTGTTACACCTCTCAAAATTCACACACCCTCTTTGGTTACCTATATTAGAAAATTTTCCCTTGCATTGCTTTCTGATGTCTGACGTATTTTTGACTGCGATGTGACTTCCTTCATCTAGTTGCAGTGTTGCAACTCGTCGTTTTATACTAAAATATGTTCTGATATATATAACGCAGATCATGAGTGTGCCTGCAGCATGGAACACGTTGACACTAATAGAATACCAAACTGACAATTTGCTTTGTGCAACTAGAACAGGAATGATCACAACAATTCCAAATACGATATTTATGAAAATTATAACACGAGCTCTGAATCGCGTCATAATCATGCTGTACCTTGTTAGGTACTTCATGTGAATACATCGATCCACTGCAATAATAAATATCGTACGACCTGAGAGTGCAAGAAAAAACTCTGAAACCAGTAAAGGAAGAGTAGACTTTGGAGTCAAAATCACTCTGTCTGGATTCAGAAAGGAATATAGCAGCAATGATTGTCGTAACATTTCCACAACTCCCAGCATTACATCAGAAATTGACAGGCAATAAATGAACAGAAATGCCACTATGCGCATCTTTTTGTGCCTCTTTATCACGTGTACAATCAGCCCATTCAAAACTACGGCAGATAAATCCAATAGTATTAATATTGTTGTGATGAGAGGGAATGACAATTTATTTGGACGCCAGTCAGACATCGTTTCGAAGATGAACCTGGAATGGATAAATGCTCATATGATATAGGAGTACTGTGGAACCTTTTACTGTTTTAATCTTAAAATGGCATAGTAGTGAATTTTATCGTGTGTTTCAATGTCACTTTTCTACGTACCTCAGATCAAAATCGAAGAGAATATGTGCATTCACTCTCCATTGCATCTCAAATTATCATATTCATGAGTAGTGTTTTCTGCTAGGCCATCTATTTGAAGCTTTGCTACACACACTGGCTCTTTCAGGCTGTAACACCAACTATGCTCAAACTCCTTGATGCCAAATGACCGAGCAGTCACCTCTGCTGGTAATCAGCCCTGAATTCAAATGAAGTGAAAAACAAGAAATGTAATGAACTGTTGGCAAATATTTTGGCTGATTGAAGGGCCTCAACATTTCTGCTATTACCAGTCGCTTCATGCAACCAATCTGCATGTTAGCAAAAATGCACCGTGTAATAAGTAAAAGTGAACCGGTATTCAAGCGCGTGTTAATAAATATGAAAGTTAAATGTAATGGTAATTACGCTGTTTTGCAATATATTTTGACTATACATATTTGGTTTTGTGTGCCAACAAACTTGAATTAAGTCATTTGAATACGTAATAAGTAATTGTGGGTTTAATCTCTGGAGCTGCAAGAACAAGCATTATACGACGAATACAAAGATGGAATCTGCCACCGATAGAGACATATTACTCATTTGGACAAACAATGATTTGCAAAATGCAAAAGTAGAGAGATCATTACGTTATTGCTAGAGGTAACTGGTGATAATTTCACTTTTAATGAGGTATAGTCTGTGAAAGTAAGCTCGAGTTTGATCGAGTGAATGCTAAGAGAGGATCTATTTGTATAGCGAGCAGAACAGCTGTAAATATCTGAAAACATTCATTAAGGTGATGTCTTTTTTGGTATTGTTGCTGCTGCTGTTGTTGCTGTTGCTGCTTTGCTATTGGCAAAGTATTAACAAGTAATAAGCTTTTTGGCATCATAATGCCTTCATTTCCATCAATATGCCGACGCTTTGTACTGTTTGCAAAGTATCAGTCAAGAAAGCTTTCACGCCCTTTCGGTCATTTCTCATTTTGCAAATCAATTTTTCTGTTTTGCAACACAAAAAATCGCCTTTTTGTCACAGAAACACGTCAAAGTCTGGTTCCTCAAGTGTAAATGAAAAACAAGAGATGCAAGAGTGAGCAATATATCAAAAGATTATGGTGGGCTCATTCTCTAACACAATGAGGAAACAAGAAGTGCAAAGGTAAGGATTATATCAAAAAGATTTTTCATTGGAGGAGGGGGATTGATTCAACAAATACAGTGTTCATGATCATTGACTTTAGCTCCAATGCAATCCACTTTTCATCCGTGTTCGATCATTTCTTTGACTGTGTATACTACCTTTAAATTCATACAAAATGCTCTGTATGTGAAAGCACTGCCTAGTGTATGACATTCAAGATCAGCCCCACTTACAATTAGATTCTTATATTAATCAACATTGCTTTGCAGACGAAGTTACTAAATAACACTAAGAAACTAGCTCAACTCTGAGCTTCTTCCTTGTCATTGCTTCTTTTAATATCCAATTGAAGTGGTATTACTTTGCATACGGCTAAACTGTGAATCTTTCCTATCAATGTTAGCTAAAATCAACGAAATTCAGTTAATAAGAGACACCTTTAGTATAATGAATAATCACATTACTTCACATATGCATTTAAAAACTCACTTTGCACTTTACATTTTAAGCATTAAGTGGCTGCAAACTCCATCAGTTTATAAGCGACATCCACAGCAACAACTTTACATAAAGTAGCCAAGAATTGGCTGCCCTGGGCTTTGACTTACTGCCTTCTTGTTTTCCAATATAAGAAGTAGTTTCCATAATGAGCATCACTAGTAGATCAAAAGTAAATCAATCGAAATATCACTTCTCAGGGTCATCGTCAATCTCGTGTCTCCACTAGAGGGGACTGAAGCCATGATTCTATTAAATATGAACTAAAACAACATAGACCAACAGCTGTATATCATGGATGTTATTGTCTGTAGTTTTCCTGCAATGTCTCAACAATCAATACCCAAAAATCGCTTTTATGTTTCTCTTAATTTCTCTGTTGCAAATGATTAAAATAACAGCATTTAGAGATGAATTTAATATCAGTGGGATTTGTGCTATGAGCGAAAATGTGTAATCTCTTGTTGCTGACATATAAAAGTTATTGATAAGTGATGGAATGTAACAAACAAAAAGAGAAAGAAGAATCATCCATGTAGCTTTCCGAAATTCCATTTCAGGCTGAATTTTTCTTCTTTTGATCTTTTCAGCAACTTTGTTCTTTAATTTTTTATCCCTGTTTGACAGCTTCCTTTTCACTCGCTTCTCGTGCTTTATCGGTATTTCGTTGTCAGGATAAGCTTTCACATTTTCCACACAATCTGAACAGATCGTTTTAAGTTCAATATCATTACAACCATCGTCGATATTGGAAGGACTCAAAGCAATTGCAACAGGCAGGACAAAGATTGCTTTTTGCAATGCCAGACTAGTATTGTCTTTTTCAGTTTTAACCGACTTACTCAAAACAATATCTTGATTATTTTCCAACCTCTTGGACCTATCCAAATTTATACACCCACTTGATTTACAAAAATTGGGTGATCTTCCCTCACATTGCTTTGTGTTGCCTGAAATGCTTTGAACTACGATATGACTTCCATCATCTATTTTGACTGTTGCAACTTGTCTCTTTATTGTTAAATATGTTTTAATATATATAACATATATCATGAATGTACCTGTTGTACAGACTATATTGAGGACAAAATAATACCAGGATGAAACATCTTCAGTTGACAGTAGCGGAGGAATGATTAGTAACATACCAAATAGTATATTGGCCAACAGTAGCACACGAGCTCTGAACTGTGTCATTATCTCGTTATACCTAATGAGATACTTCATGTGAATGCATCGATCAATGGCAATTAGAAGTATAATGCTGCCTGATAGCGAAATAAAGTACCTGAAAAGTATATATGAAGCAGATTTAAGTGTTGAAGTAAAAACTTTGCTTTTAGGATTAAGGACTGAATCAAGGAACAATGAATGACTTGCCAGTGACACAACACCCACCATTACGTCAGAAATTGATAGACAATAAATGAAGAAAAATGTTACAATGCGCGTTTTCTTGTGTTTCTTTAATAAAAATGCAACCACTCCGTTCAAAATTACAGCCGATATATCCAATATTATTAATATTGTCGTGGCAATTTCGGGGAGCACCATAATTGAGCACCAGTCAAAAATATGTTCGTTAAAGTGCCTGGAAAGAAGAAAAAACTTTATGGCAATCTGACTTTTAGAAGATCTAGGTCTCAGAATGTTTTAAGAATATAAAAGCATAATGCATTAGTAGCTTTTTGAAGCCTTGATCTGTAGAACATAACTGTCGTGTTCAAAAAGCAATGTCCCCAAATGTGTAACTTGTAATTGTTGGACAGTCCACAATATATGTAAAACACTGTTCTACACAGATATATGTAAAATTTAAAAGAAGCAAATCACTTTAATTTCTGTTGGATTCTCAAAGTACTTTTCAGTATATTTCCTGATTTTAAAAGAGATGAGTTTTTGAAAAGGGAACATAACATACAAATAGCACGTACAGCATTTACTATTAGCTATTTTTCTGAAATAAAGAAACTATCCTCAAGGGACACGTAATACTGTTCACCTCTTCGTCAATAAATGTCAGTTGATATACAAATAACCCATTGCACTTTATTTGGTTTGGAAAATATGATTAAAAATTTAAAAAATGCTTCAAAAAAAAAGTTACTCTCTTCGAAGTAAATTTCACAGATTTCTTTATAACAAAATAGCTATCACAAACCACTGTACTTTTATTTCTCAGTTTTCATTATCTAGCCAAGAGGATTTCCCTGTATAGATTTGAGTTAGTTATTCAACAGAGTTTGTATGATAGCAAAATCTACAACTGAATCATTATTACACTAGGAAATATACCAGCGATTGACAGAATGAACTTCAAGGGCCTGTTTGATATTTAAATATTTCATATAGAATTTTGTATTAAAACGTAACACGGTTCATCATCATTCTTCTACATACCTTTAAGTCACTCTTAAGATTGAACGAGATTCAACAGTTTCATTTGTCCGATAAGATGTTCTTCAATATTCTTCATTTCCTTTCAAAAGGTTCTTTAAAAAACATGTTCGTTGGAGTTTGACATCTACCTATTACCATAACTTCACATGACTTTCCTCATACCCAACTGCTTTGTTGAAACTTTCAGCATCTAATTATTTGGACGTTGATTATAGACTAATAGCAGCTGGTAATTATAAGAGCTTATTGCTCACTGAAGCAAACACTATTCTGCAAACTGCGGTATAAGGAAGAGAAGCATGATTAAAATCGATTTACTTTGGGCAACATAATAAATAGAATGAGTTGAATGATCTGTGATGAGTGAAAAACAAACTTAAATTCAATTTCAGGGACTCTTTGGTATTTGCCTGTTATGCATTTACTGAAAATCTGAGGTGCTGCTTATCAATAAATCATGCTCATTGGATTGTTGCTGTGGTTGTTGTGGTAGCAATGCTAGTGATTAAGGTGATGACGATTGGATTCATTGGTGTATCGACCACGATGAATATGCTTCCCTCGTATTGGCCCATGTTGCCTCGTTTGTTCCAAATCACTGAATTTTCAAGTTTGCATGTCAAGGGTTTTAATTGAACCTTGTTTGGAACTGTTGGCAAATTCATATTATTCGGCGATTCACCATATGTAAGCTTACTTCCATCATGTAAAAGGATGCTAGATGTATGCCTTTGAGATATTAGAGATAGTTACAATAAAAGTCTGTTGGTACTACAGAACTTCACTACAGCACGAAAAAGCGGTACCATGTTTTAACCATACTGAAAAGCTTCTTTTTTTCTTCCGACACTCGTCAGAGTATGAAACGTCGGATAGCGACCTAAATGTGAACCAAACATATAGCCAGATGCGGATACACGTGATATGATGAATAATGTGTCCAGTTAGCCGTATGATTGACCACTTGGCACTTATTCACCATTGTTAACTTGAAGAGTCCAAGTGAGAAAATGAACTCTTTTTGTTTACACAAGACTGGATTTTGAGTCTTTATGTAAACTGATTCCAAAACACTTAAATGAAAGGACGATCTTGCTTGCCCAATGATCCGAAAATTATCGTCTGAATATGTTTTGGCGCTTTCTGGATTTTTGATGAGATGTTGTCCTATGGCCGAATCACTTTTCATTTTAGAATTAGAGTTTTTACACATACGAGGTGGCTGTTCTCTTGTTATAGTGTTTTTCGTCCTGATGCTCGAGGGTACATGTTGTTTTATTCTGCCTGCTATTCTCTGCGTAGTGCACCCTACGTACCAAGCTTCACACGTGTATTCGCATCTGGCTATACATTTGGTTCACATTTAGGTCGCTATCCGACGTTTCATACTCTGACGAGTGTCGGACGAAAAAACTTTCAGTATGCTAAAGCAATGTTCCCGCTTTTTCGTGCTGTAGGATAGTTACAAGGAGCAATATTAATAATATCTATAAAGCTACTTGTTTGCAGAGAATGCTGCAGATGCAAGCTGTAAAATGACGTAAGTAGATCTCCAGAAAAATGGCACTTCTCCATAAAACATTTAATTATATTTAGCCAAAGTAAACGGTGATAGTGTTACAGTGTTAGCTTACAGTGAATCATAGAAATCCATAACCATTTTATTTCCTGGAATAAGTAGGTTTTCCAGATGATGTTCCTATGACGATATTGCGTTACTGTCCGAACAAAGTATCGAAGTTCCAACAGATGGTGCCGATCGTGCTTTGAGTCACTCCACGCAGACTTTGTTAGTGTATCTCGAATGACGTAGCGTATTCATTAGTGTTTGCACTTTTGTGCTTATTTAACTCTTAATCATGCTTAATCGCGTCAATCGAGGTTTAGTTATGTCTTATGGACATTACTGTTTCAGTTTTCGAACAAATCAGTGTTCGACCATCTTTTTGAACGAACTGCATTCGAAAATCGAGGTTCCATTGTATTTAAGTAGAAAGCACTGCTGAGAAATATCGAAAGCGTATAGTGGGAATATCTCATTGACAAAATGAAAGCTTTCCTCCCTAGTACATTCATCTCTTTCAAGAATTGGCCGTTCAGGGCTTTGACCTACTGCCTTCTTCTTTTCCAATATAAGAAATAGTTTCCATAATGAGCATAAATCAATTCAGCTACCACTTCTCAGGGTCATCGTTAATCTCGTGTCTCCACTAGAGGGGACTGAAGCCATGATCATATTAAATATGAACTAAAATAACATAAACCAACAGCTGTATATCATGGATGCAATTCTCTACAGTATTCCTGCAATGTCTCAATCATCAATGTCCAAAAATCGCTTTTATGTTTCTCTTAATCTCTCTGTTGCAAATGATTAAAATAACAGCATTTAGAGATGAATTTAATACCAAGGTAATTTGTACTATGAGCGAAAATGTGTAATTGTAATCTCTTGTTGCTAGCGTATAAAAGTTATTGGTAAGTGCTGGCATGTAACATATAGAAAGAGAAAGAAGAATCATCCATGTGGCCTTCCGAAATTGCATGTCTGGTTTAACTCTTCTTCTTCCAAACTTTTCAACGACTTTGTTCTTTACTTCTTGATTCCTATTGGACTGTTTTCTTGCCATTCGCTTTTCGTATTCTATCTGTATTTTGTTGTCACAATTAGCTTTCACATTTTCCACACAACTTCGGCAGTTCATCTTAAGTTCGATGTCATTGCAAATATTATCGATATTGGAAGGAACGAGAGTAATCGCTACAGGCAAGAAAAAGATTCCTTGTTTGAGTTCAAGAATAGTGTTGTCTTTTTCCGTTGCAACCGACTTACACACATCAATATCTCGATTAGTCTCCAATCTCGGAGATCTCTCCAAAGTTATGCATCCATTAGATTCACATAAATTAGATGATTTTCCTTCAAGTTGTTTTGTATTGTCTGAAGTGCTTTGAACTATGATATTATTACCTTCATCTATTTTAAGTGCTGCAACTTGGTGTCTTATTGCAAAATATGTTTTAACATAAATAGCATAAATCATGAGCGTACTTGCTGTATGGAATATGTTGAGGCCAAAATAATACCAGAATGAAGCGTCTTCAGGCGACAGTAGAGGAGGAATGATTAATAACATTTCAAAGAGTATATTGGCCAACAGTAGCACACGAGCTCTGAAGTGTGTCATCATCTCGTTATACCTAGTGAGGTACTTCATGTGGATACAGCGATCAATTGCAATGATAAGTATAATGCTGCCTGATAGCGAAACAAAGTACCTGAAAAGTGTATCTACAGCAGATACAACTGCTGTAGTATAAATTTTACTTTTACGATTAAGCCACAATGAATGCAATATCAGTGACACAACACCCACCATTACATCAGAAATTGACAGACAATAAATGAAGAAAAATGTTACAATGCGTATCTTCTTGTGCTTCTTTAATACAAATGCAATCACTCCATTCACTATTACAGCCGATATGTCCAAAAGTATTAATACTGTCATGGCAATTCCAAAGAGCACCATGTTTGAGCTCCAGTCAAAACTATGTTCTGTAAAGTACCTGGAAGGATGAAAACCTATATAGCAATCTGACAATTTTTAGAAGATCTAAGTCTCAGACATTCCTTGTCTCAGACTGCTGTTAAGAATACAAAAACACGCTGTATTTGTAGCCTGTGAAGCTTTGATCTAATAGCTGTATAATATATAGTTGTTTTTTCAAACAGTAATACCCTCATCTCTGCAACTAGTGATTGCTGGACAGTGCATAATATATTTGAAGCTCTTTTTATACACAGCTTTATGTAAAAATTAAAAGACGCTGGTCACTGTATTCTCTATTGGTTTCCTAAAGCACTTTTCAGTATATTTCCTTATATGTTATTCCAGAAGTTCTATAAAAGTCCAAATAACCTACAAATTACCGTACAGAATAACCATTAAATATTTTGATATTAAAAAACTGTACTCAAGAGACATGTAATGAAATTTACCACTTCATCAAAAACTCTTTTGCTGTGACTACTCTCATTTCTTATTGTTGTATTGGTGTATCTTAGTACTTTCTCATGAATTAGCATTGGCAAAAATCTGTCAGTAAATATGCAAATAACCACATTCAATTTCACTTCTACTCTGCTACGAAGTAAACTCCAAATTTTTCTTCATGACAAAATAGCTATCAAACATCATTGTCCTTGTACGTCTTTTTAGTTGTCATTACCAAGACAAGAAGATTCATCTCTATAGACTTGAATTAGGTTTTCAACAGAGGTTATGTGATAGTGAAGTGAATAATTGAATCATTATTAAACTAGGAAATATATCAGTGATTGACAAAGCAAATCTCAGTAATCTATTTTTGTTAAGCATTTCAAATATGATTTTATTCTTAAACGTAGTATGTGTTATTATCATTCTTCAACATACCTTTAAGTGAATTTTAAGATTGAACGAGAGTCAATAGTTTCATGTGTCAGATAAAATGTTCTTCAATATTTTCCATTTCCTTTCAAAAGGTTCTTTAAAAAGCATGTTCGTTGGAGTTTGACATCGACCTATTACCATAACTTCACATGACTTTCCTCATACACAACTATTTTGTTGAAAATTTCAGCATCTAATTATTTGGATGTTGATTATAGACTAATAGCAGCTGGACTTTGCTTACTGAAGCAAACACTATTCTGTAAACTGCGGTATAAGGAAGAGAAGCATGATTAAAATCGATTTGCTTCGGACAACATAATAAATAGAATGAGTTGAATGATCTGTGATGAGTGACAAACAAACTTTAATTCAATTTCAGGGACTCTTTGGTATTCGTCTGTTATGCATCTACTGAAAATCTGAGGTGCTGTTTAACATGTTCATTGGGTTGTTGCTGTGATTGTTGTGGTAGCAATGCTAGTGATTAAGGTGATGTAATCATTGGTGTATGTATCGACTGCAATGAATAAACTTCCCTCGTATTGGCTCATGTTGCCTCGTTTGTTCCAAATCACTGAATTGTCAAGTTCGCAAGTCAAGCGTTTTTAAATAACCTTGTTTGGAACAGTTGAAAAATTCATATTATTCGGTGATTCAGCATATGTAAGCTTATTTCCATCATTTAAAAGGATGCTAGATGTATGCCTTTGAGATATTAGAGATGGCTGCAATAAATATAAGGAGCAATATTAATAGTATCTATAAAGCTACTTGTTTGCAGAGAATGCTGCAGATGCAAGCTGTAAAATGCTGCATGTGAATCTTCCAGAAAATAGGCACTTCTCAATAAAACATTTAATTATACTCTGCCAAAGTAAACGGTGATATTGTTACAGTATTAGCTTGCAGTGAATCAGAGAAATCCAGAACAATTTAATTTCCTGGAATAAGTAGATTTTCCAGATGATGTTCCTATGATGATAATGCCTTACTGTTCGAACAACGTATCGAATTTCCAACAGATCGTGCCTATCGTGCGTTGAGTGACTCCACGCAGACTTTCTTAGTGTATCTCAAATGACGTAGTATATTCATTAGTGTTGTGCTTTTGTGCTTATTTCACTCTTAATCATGCTTAATCTCGTCAATCGAGGTTTAGTTATGTCTTATAGAAATTACTGTTTCAGTTTTCGAGCAAATCAGTTTTCGGCCATCTTTCACAATGAACTGCATTCGAAAACGGAGGTTCCATTGTATTTGAGTAGAAAGCACTGATGAGGATTGCCTATAGTGGGAATACTTCATTGACGAAATGAAAGCTTTCCTCCCTAGTACATTCATCTTTTTCAAGAACTGACCGTTCAGGGTTTTTGCTTACTGAATTCTTGGTTTCCAATATAAGAAATAGTTTCCATAATGAGCATAAATCAATTCAGCTACCACTTCTCAGGGTCATCGTCAATCTCGTGTCTCCACTAGAGGGGACTGAAGCCATGATCATATTAAATATGAAGTAAAACAATATAGACCAACAGCTGTATATCATGGATGTTATTGTCTGTAGTTTTCCTGCAATGTCTCAGTCATCAATGTCCAAAAATCGCTTTTATGTTTCTCTTAATCTCTCTGTTGCAAATGATTAAAATAACAGCATTTAGAGATGAATTTAATACCAAGGTAATTTGTACTATGAGCGAAAATGTGTAATTGTAATCTCTTGTTGCTAGCGTATAAAAGTTATTGGTAAGTGCTGGCATGTAACATATAGAAAGAGAAAGAAGAATCATCCATGTGGCCTTCCGAAATTGCATGTCTGGTTTAACTCTTCTTCTTTCAAACTTTTCGACGGTTTTGTTCTTTACTTCTTGATTCCTATCGGACTGTTTTATTGCCATTCGCTTTTCGTATTCCATCTGTATTTTGTTGTCACAATTATCTTTCACATTTTCCACACAACTTCGGCAGTTCATCTTAAGTTCGATGTCATTGCAAATATTATCGATATTGGAAGGAACGAGAGTAATCGCCACAGGCAAGAAAAAGATTCCTTGTTTGAATTCAAAACTAGTGTTGTCTTCTTCAGTTGCAACCGACTTACACACAGCAATATCTCGATTAGTTTCCAACCTCTGAGATCTCTCCAAAGTTATGCATCCATTAGATTCACATAAGTTAGATGATTTTCCTTCAAGTTGTTTTGTATTGTCTGAAGTGTTTTGAACTATGATATTATTACCTTCATCTATCTTGAGTGCTGCAACTTGGTGTCTTATTGCAAAATATGTTTTAACATAAATAGCATAAATCATGAGCGTACTTGCTGTATGGAATATGTTGAGGCCAAAATAATACCAGAATGAAGCGTCTTCAGGCGACAGTAGAGGAGGAATGATTAATAACATTTCAAAGAGTATATTGGCCAACAGTAGCACACGAGCTCTGAAGTGTGTCATCATCTCGTTATACCTAGTGAGGTACTTCATGTGGATACAGCGATCAATTGCAATGATAAGTATAATGCTACCTGATAGCGAAACAAAGTACCTGAAAAGTGTATCTACAGCAGATACAACTGCTGTAGTATAAATTTTACTTTTACGATTAAGCCACAATGAATGCAATATCAGTGACACAACACCCACCATTACATCAGAAATTGACAGACAACAAATGAAGAAAAATTTTACAATGCGCGTCTTCTTGTGCTTCTTTAATACACATGCAATCACTCCATTCACTATTACAGCCGATGTGTCCAAAAGTAGTAATACTGTCATGGCAATTCCGAAGAGCACCATGTTTGAGCACCAGTCAAAAATATGTTCTGTGAAGTACCTGGAAGGATGAAAACCTATATAGCAATCTGGCTTTTAGAAGATCTAAGTCTCAGACATTCCTTGTCTCAGACTGCTGTTAAGAATACAAAAACACGCTTTATTTGTAGCCTGTGAAGCTTTGATCTAATAGCTGTATAATATATAGTTGCTTTTTCAAACAGTAATACCCTCATCTCTGCAACTAGTGATTGCTGGACAGTGCACAATATATTTGAAGCTCTTTTTATACACAGCTTTATGTAAAAAGTAAAAGACGCTGGTCACTGTATTCTCTATTGGTTTCCTAAAGCTCTTTTCAGTATATTTCCTTATATGTTATTCGAGAAGTTCCATAAAGGTCAACATAACCTACAAATAAGCGTACAGAATAACTATTAAATATTTTGAAATTAAAAAACTGTACGCAAGGCACATGTAATGAAATTTACCACTTCATCAAAAACTCGTTGTCTGTGACTACTCTCATGTCTTATTATTATATTGGTGTATGGTAGTACGTTCTCATGAATTAGCATTGGCAAAAATCTGTCAGTGAATGTGCAAATAGCCACATTCAATTTCACTTCTACACTGTTACGAAGTAAATTCAAAAGGTTTCTTCATGACAAAATAGCTACCACACACCATTATCCTTTTACGTCTTTTCATTTGTGATTACCAAACCAAGATTTCTCTCTATAGACTTGAATTAGGTTGTCAACAGAGGTTATGTGATGTAATAATTGAATCATTATTAAACTAGGAAATATATCAGTTATTGACAAAACAAATGTCAGTAATCTCTATTTTATTTAAGTATTTCATATAGAATTTTGTACTAAAACGTAACACGGTTCCTCTTCATTCCCCTAAATACCTTTAAGTCAATCTTAAGATTGAACGAGATTCAACAATTTCATTTATTTTAATATTCTCCATTTCCTTTCAAAGCCATAGTTATTGAAGTTTGACATCGGCCTATTACCATAACTTCACATGAATTTCCTCATCAACAACTACTTTGTTGAAAATTTCAGCATCTACTTATTTGTTGATTATAGACTAATAGCAGCTGGCAGTTATACGAGCTTATTGCTTACTGAAGCAAACATTATTCTGCAAACTGTAGTATGAAGGAAAAGAAGCAAGATTAAAACCGGTTTGCTTCAGGCAACATAATAACTAGAATGATTTAAACAAACTTTAATTCAATTTCAGGGTTTCTTTGGTATTCGCCGGTTATGCATTTGCTGAAAATTTGAGTTGTTGTTCGACGGTGAATTGTGCAAGTGGCCATAGCGTCAGTGGCCATATGTGAGCATACCACTTACTGGAAAAAACGGAAAGTGCAAGGGTGGAGAGTAATTCAAAGGATTACGTTAAGAGCTTTCACTATGGAGTTTACAAGTCATGTCACTTTTCACCCATGTTCAATAATTCTTTTTCCTCAGTACATGGTACTTTTAAATTCTTGCATAAATTTGGAATCACTTGCAATTAGACTGTTGCATTCTCAACATTGCATTACTATATAAATATAAGAGAATTGGTCAACCCCGAGTTTGTCCTTTGTCATTGTTTCTATTAATGTGCAATCCAAGTGGTATTAATTTGCATACGTCTGAAATTGTGATCTTTCCTATCAATGTTAGCTAAAATCAATGGAATTCAGGTAACACAATACACCATATATATACTGAATAATCAAGCTATTTTAAGCTATTTTACATAAGCATCATGAAATTCAATTTGTGCTCCACATTTTAAGCATTAATTGGTTGCAAACTCTGTTAAATTATGAGCGATATCCACAGCGTCAACTTTATCTCTCAAGTAGCCAAGAGTTGGCTGTTCTGGGCTTACTGTCATCTCATCACCCACTATGAGTAGTTTCGAAATATTAGGGTCATCATTAATATTTTACCTCTACCAGAGAGAACTGAAGCCAGGAGCCAATGGATGCAATTCTCTCTAGTTTTTCTGCAATATCTCAATCATCAATGCCTAAAAATCGCTTTTATGTTTCTCTTAATCTCTCTGTTACAAACAATTAAAATAACGGCATTTAGAGATGAATTTGAAATCAGGCTGATTTGTGCAATGAACAAAGCTGTGTAATTGTATACTCTTGTTGTTAGCATATAAAAGTTATTGATAAGCGATGGCATGTAACATATAGAAAGAGAAAGAAGAATCATCCATGTGGCCTTCCGAAATTGCATGTCTGGTTTAACTTTTCTTCTTTCAAACTTTTCAACGACTTTGTTCTTTACTTCTTGATTCCTGTTGGGCTGTTTTCTTGCCATTCGCTTGTCGTATTCTATCTGTATTTTGTTGTCACAATTAGATTTCACATTTTCCAGACAACTTGGACAATTCACCTTAAGTTCAATGTCATTGCAAATGTTATCGATATTGGAAGGAGTGAAAGTAATCGCAACAGGCAAGACAAAGATTCCTTGTTTGAGTTCAAGAATAGTGTTGTCTTTTTCCGTTGCAACCGACTTACACACATCAATATCTTGATTAGTCTCCAACCTCTGAGATCTCTCCAAAGTAATGCATTCATTAGATTCACATAAGTTAGATGATCTTCCTTCACTTTGCTTTCTATTGCCTGAAATGCCTTGAACCATGATGCGACTTCCTTCATCTATTTTGAGTGTTGCAACTTGTTTCTTTATTGTTAAATACGTTTTAACATAAACAGCGTAGATCACGAATATTCCTGTTGTATGAAATGTATTAAGACCAAGTTCATACCAAATTGAAATGTGGTCTGATATCAGTAGAAGAGGAATGATCAATAAAATATCAACGATGATAATGACCATCATTAGCACACGAGCTCTGAACTGTGTTATAATCTCCCTATACCTAGTGAGGTACTTCATGTGAATACATCGATCAATAGCAATAACAAATACCATACTGCCTGATAGCGAAATAGAGTACCTGAAAAATACACCAGAAATCACGACAGGCATCAGACCTTCTTTGTAAGGACTAAGGAACCAATGAAGCCAAAATGAGTGCATTACCAGTGACACAGCTCCAACCATTACGTCAGATATTGATAGACAATAAATGAAAAAAAATGTTACAATGCGCGTTTTCTTGTGCTTCTTTAATACAAATGCAATCACTCCATTCACTATTACAGCCGATATGTCCAACAGTATTAATATTGTCATAGGCATTTCAAAGAACACCATTACTGAGCACCATTCAGAAGTATGTTCGTTAAAGTTCCTTGTAAAGAATAAAACTCTATTATAATTTGACCTTTAGAAGGTCTAAGTATCAGAATGCCTGTAGGTGTGCAAAAATGCATGTTATTAGAGTAGCCTATGAATGGGTGATCTAACAGCTGTAGATTATAACTGCTTTATTCCAATAGTAATCTCCCCATATCTGTAAATAGTTGTTGCTGGACAGTGCACAATACATGTGAAATTCTCTTCTACACACTTTGATGCAAAGTTTAAAAGAAGCTGGTCATTCTATTTCCTGTTAGCTTCTCAAACCACTTCTCAATGTATGTCCTGATATGTAAGTTGAAAAGTTTCTTAGCAGTAATATAGCATACATAAAGGATATGTAGCATTGCTAGTAACTATTTTGAAATGAAGAAGTTGTCTTCAAGGAACACATAACGAAGTTCGCTACTTCCTCAAGAAACGTCAATTGATATACAAATAACCACATTGCAATTTACTTAGCTTAGAAAATATTATAAAAATGAAGTTACTTTTCTCTGAAGTAAATTTTAGAGATTTCTTTACGACTAATTTGCCGTCACACACCGCTAAACTTATACTTCTCTTCATTTGTTATTATCAAGCCAAGAAGCTCTATCTGTACATGCTTGTATTGGTTATTCAAAAGAGTCTATGTGACAGAAAAATCAATGGTTGAATTATAGCTAAATTAGGAAATATTTCCGTATAATGAAATTTGTAGTATAATGTACAAGTATAATGAAATTTTCCACTCCATCAAGAAAATTATTGTATGATCACTCTTATTTCTTATAAAAAGATTGGCGTATGATAGTGCTTGTTATGGTATTAGCATTCATGTAAATTACAGAAGGTGATTATGGAATTGAAGCTACTCTATTCTGAAGTAAATTTTAATGATTTCTTGATGACAAAATAGCCATCATACGCCGTAACCCTTTCACTTCTTTTCAGTTTTCAATATTGCGCCAAGAAGAGGATTTCTCTGTATAGACTTGAAATAGCTTTTCGAATGGCTTAATGTAATAGCAGAATCGATGGTTGAATTATCACTAATCAAGGAAATATTGAAAATCAATTGACAGAGACTTTCCGATACCAACTGTGAGATGAAAAGAAGATTTTGAAGACATAAGGTCGCTAGTGCAGTACAGGAAGGATTAGAGGAAGTTCTCAGATGTGGTTTGCGGAACAGCAGAAGCAGAAATTCCATGAAACATTCCTCTCATTAGTGCATTGGTGCAATTACATATCTATATATAAGGGAATATATCTGTGATTGACAAAACACATCTCAGGAACCTTTCTAATACTGAATATGTCTTCTAGGATTTCACCATCATTCTTCTACATACCTTTAAGTCAATCTTAAGATTGCACGAGATTCAGCAGTTGCATTCATCAGTAACAATGTGTCCCTCAGCATATCCTCCATCTACTTTCAAAAGCTTCTTCAAAGTTTATATGTCGTTTACCTTTGACATCGACGTATTACCATAACATCACATGACTTTCGTCATCCACAGCTAATTTGCTGAGTGCTTCAGCTGCTGATTATTTGAATGTTTATTACAGACCAATAGCAGCTAACAAATGTAAGAGCTTATTGCTTACTGAAGCAAACATCATTCTGCAAATTGTGTTATTAGGAAAAGAAGTATGATTAAATTTGATTTGCTTCAGGTAACATAATAAATAGAATGAATTAAGTCATTTATAATCCGTTAAGGACAAAATTTGACTTAATTTCAAAATTATTCACGAACAGCGTTAATGGGAGAAGGTGGAAGGCTTCAGTCTCCCCACTTTTTGCCATCCAGCAATTTTATTGACTTTGTGAACTCCGTACTTTTTATTTGATGGCTCAGAACTTGTTATGTATGTTTTTACTTAGTATGAATTTACTGAAAATCTGAGGTGCTGCTTAACAATAAATCATACTCATTAGATTGTTGCTGTAGTTGTTGTGGTAGCAATGCTAGTAATTAAGGTGATGACGATTGCAATCATTGGTGCATCGACTGTGATGAATATACTTCCCTCGTATTGGTTCATGTTGCCTTGTTTACTGTAAATCATTGAAATTTAAATTTCGCATGTTAACTGTTATAATTGAATCCCTTTTGCAATTGTTGATAAAATTCATAACATATTGTGATTCACCACGTTATGTCAACCTCGTGCAGAAAGAAGTTAGAAAGATGTTTGGGAGATATCAGAGATTATTACCATAAACGCAAAAAACTACAAGAATATCAATCTACTTGTTTGCAGAGATAGTTGTAAGTGCAAACTGCTAAGAGAAGAAGGTAGTTCTTCCAGATATTAGGCATTTCTCAAGGAACTATGGAAGTATGTTTAGTCAAAGCAAACAGTGACATTATACAGTATTAGTTCAGAGAATAAGTTTCTAAAAGATGGCGATTAGTAATATTTAAATATATCCAGACAAATCTCAAAACATAAGCGACCATACCTTATTTGTACAATCTCTTTAATCTTGAATCTTGAACATGAAGAATATGTATTGTAAGATCAACATGAGAGTGGGTATTGTCACCAATATAGACGTATTGGTCATTGAAGCAAATATTAATCTGCAAAGTGCAAATTTAGAGAAACCAATGCGGCACCAAAGTTAAGGAACTTCAGAATAAATAAGCGCTAAGCAAATTAATTTTCAATGAGTTATAGCCAATATAGGAAAGCTTGGTTTTAATCATCTGAATGCACAGAAATCATCAATCTTGCTGTTTACAGCAGGATAGTTGTAATGGTCTGGAAATGCGAAAATTCCCATTAAATTGATTTCATTCTTTAACTGTTGCTGCAGTTGTTGTTGCTATTTTGTTGGGGACACATTGATTAAATGCACTAGATTTTGCTCGCATCATAATCCCTTCTTTTAGATCAATATACTTCCGTTTCCTTCCATGCAGGGTGTTAAATGAGAAGGTTTTCAGAATCATTCGGTCAATTTTGCTTTTTTCAAATCAATTGTCCTGTTTGTACTACGGAGAAAATAACTTATGATCCTATAACCTTGCAGAACTCTGGTTACCTAGCGGCAGGCAACTATCTGATTTTGTTAATAGATTTTATATGTTGGCAGTTCTCATTATGATATGATCCTTGAAGTATGTCCTTTTCCTCTTATTTAGTCACCTGACTTTCACCTAATAAATCTTATAATCCTACAAAATATTCAAATCTTAACATTGTCCTGCTATTTTAGTACCTTTCTTTGATGCTTTTCACAGTGATAGGCATATGAACATACTACAATGCAAATTTGACAATAAAGCACGCTAAATGTGATTCGAAGCGAAATCGGGTCTCCAATTCATTCTCTAATACAATACAAAAACCAAAAACTCAAGGATAGGCATTGAAGCAAAGATTATGCTTTAAGAGCTTTCTTTATTGACTCAAGGATACAGTGCATTTCACTTTTGTCCCGTCGTTACTTTGTTATTTTACTTCATTTCTTCAAGGAGGGTTATCCTTCAGCACAGGCTGGGTTATGTACACTGTACTGTCAAATTCTTGTAAAATGGTTTATATCTGAAGACACAGCCTAGCGTATGATATTAAAAAGCAGCTGCACTGTCAATTAAACTCTGTCATTTATCAACATTGCTCTTCAGACAAGTTTGCAAGATAATATCAAGAGAACTGATCGACTCTGAGTTCATCCTTTGTCATAGCTTCAATAACTTAAATACGTCTAAACTTTTCTTTTCATCCAATGAACAAAACGGTTTCCAGCAACAACATAGACAAAGCTAGCTAGAACTCTATAATGATCATTGTTAATTTAGAGCTTTTTAGGTAGAGAACTGCAGCCATGACCCCTTTCGTTATAAAATAGGCCAAAAACAGCTGTAAAGTTAGGATACAATTCTTTGTTTTTCTGCAATATCTCGAATTTTCAATGCCAAAAAATTCATTTTATGTTTTTCTTGATCTCTCTGTTGCAAACAATTAAAATAACAGCATTCAGAGACGAATTTAATATCAAACTGGAGTATACTATAATCGAAAATGTGCAACTTTGAGTTCTTGTTAGTGTATAAAAGTTATTAATAAGTGATGGCATGAAACATGCAAAAAGATGAAGAAGAATCATCCATGCAGTTTTTCGAAATTCCATTTCAGGCTTAACTTGTCTTCCTTCTTCGGGTCTGTTTTCTTTTCTTTTGCCTCTCGTACTCCATCGGTATTTGCAACACCGTTTGATGTCATTGTAACGTTCCTTATCCACATTGTATGGACTGGATGCAATTGCAGCGGGCATGAAAATGATTCCTCGCTTACATTCTCAAGATTACTTTTATCTTTTTCAGTTATAACTGACTTGCACTTAATAAAATCTTGATTATTTTCCAACTTCTGACATCTTTCAGATTTATCACACTTTTTGCACTATTTTGCACTGTAGTATATTAGATTTGCATAGACACGATGATTTCTTTTTATTATGATTGATATGAATATGAATTATGATATGAACTGATGATTACTTTTCTTCGTTTTGTGACATGCTTTGAACCAAAGTATGACTTCCTCCATCTAGTTGGAGTATTGCTGCATTTCTCTTTATTGTGAAGCATGTCTTGATGTAAATATTGTAGATAATCAATGTATATGTAGTGTAGAACGTGTTGAGGGCAAATTGATACAAGAATTGAATACCACTGGATGGCAGCAGATGAGGGATGATCAGCAGCATATCAAAGATTATACTGACCAATAGTAGCACACGAGCTCTGAATTGTGTCATCATCTCGCTATACCTAATGAGGTACTTCATGTGAATACATCGATCAATGGCAATTCGAAGTATAATACTAACTTATATCGCAATAAAGTAGTTGAAAAGTGCATTTAAAATGATGACAAATGCTGAAGTAAAGATTTCTGTTGTCAGTTCTTTGGCATGTACTTTAAAAAGTTTCTTAAATGTCACCATGACATACATATATAGGACATGAGCATTACTATTAACTCTTTCAAAGATATGAAGCTGTCCTCAAGTTACTAGCATAATGAAATTTACCATTTCATCAAGAAAGCTATTTTTGTGATCATTCTTATTTCTTATAAAAAGATTGCCGTATGGTAGTACCTTCTATGGTATTAGCATTCATTTAAGTTGCAGAAGATGACTATTCGGAGGTAACTTTTAATGATTTACTGATGACAAAATAGTTATCATACGCCATAACCCTATCACTTCTTTTCAGTTTTCAATATTGAGCCAAAAAGAGGATTTCTCTGTATAGACTTGAAATAGCTTCTCTATTAACTAAATATAATAACAGAATCAATGGTTGAATTGTCACTAAATAAGGGAACATTTCAGTGATTGACAACAATTCTCAGGAATCTGTTTAATATTTGAATATTTCACATGGGATTTAGTACTATATTGTAATTTTCTTCGATCATTTTTCCACATCCCTTTAAGTTACTTTCAAAATTCTGTGCTAGCAATCTTAGTTGCCAGTGAAGGTACTCCTGAACATTCATCATTCACCCTCTAAAGCTTCAATGAAAGGCATGTTCGTTGGAGTTTGACACCCAGTTATACTGCAACATCACATGACTGTCCTCATCAACGGCTACTTTTCTGAGTAAATTCAGCAGCCAATTATTTGACTGTTGATTACAGACTATAGCAGATGGTATTTTTATGGGCATTTTGCTCACTAAAGCAAGCATTATTCTGCACAATTCGTTATTCGCTAATTAAATCAGTTTGCGCTTCAGGCAACATATCCACATTTGGTTTTCACCTGTTATCTATTTGTCGGCAATTGGAGGTGTTGTTTAATAGTGAATCGTGCCAATTGGATTGTTGCTGTGGTGGCAATCTTAGTGATATAGGTGATGGTGGTTGCAAATATTGGAGGATTGACTGAAACGACTATGCATCCGTAGTTTTGGTTTATTTTGCCTCGTTTGCTCCAAACCATTGACATTTCAAATTCACAGGTTAAGTAATTTACATGAACATTGCTTGTAACTATTGGCAAGATTCATATTATACTATGATCCACCATATTTAGGTATACCTCCATAATGTAGGAAATGTGCTTGCGAGATGTAAGAGACATCAAGATAATTCAGAAAATAATATTGATATCAATCTTGTTAATTGTTTGCAGAGATAGTTACAAACCTTTAAAACTCATAGTTTTAATTGGTAATACTAATTTAAATGAAAATGAAAGTAGATCTTCCAGATAATTTGCATTTCTCAAGAAACTACGTGATTTTGTTCAGTCAAAACACTGCTTTTTTTGATGGACTAAGTAAGCTGCGATCTTTACTGCAGCTTCATGGAGCAGGAAATAGAGTTAGCTGTAGTGTTGCTCTTAACAAATTGTCTCTCTTCTCGCTACTCACCAGAAGAAGCAATTTCTTCGCCATTCCTTATACGAAAACGTCGTTTCTAAAAAGGCGAACACCCCAAGAACAGGCTGAACACCCCAAGAACACTCTATGAACACGCCATAAAACCCCAAATTGGAGGCTGAACACCTCAAAAATCTCAACAATATCGATTAATTACTCCAAAATGACTTTGATCAATTATCCACAAGTAATTTTGGTGCGGGGAGGGCCATTTAAGTATTATGTTGTTGGTGTTGTGACATCCATGCATCTTTTTGCGCGCCAAAAGTACGAACGGGGGTCAACGCAATGATTTGTTTTCCAAACGTTAATTTGATACAAAGGAGATCATATAAGCTACAAAGAAGCACCATTTGATTGGAAAAGACAATCATTTATATGATTGTGAGACGCATAGCCCCTGAAATTCCCAAAAAAGTGCATCGAGTGCCCTCCATTTCTGGGATAGGTTTGCTGGCCTATTTTTAAAACGATTAAGTTTTACACGTATAACCAAATAAACAGGGCAGTAAAGCAAAGCCAATTAATAAAACCAATGAAGGAAAGAAATCCGAAAATAGCAAACAGTACAAATAATAGTTCGAGTTCAGCAAGTTTGTCAAAGTTCAACGGCATCCAGGTTCGTCAAAGGTAGGCGGAAAACGGCAATAATAACAATAACGACAACGCAAGTACGACAACTTCTCACGTCGACTAAAACACAACTAAAATTCACGGTGAACGGCAACTAGAAATTCACTAACACCACTTCTATTCTCGGCTACTTGAGCTCAACTGATTTACAAACAAGAACAGGTACTGATATCACATTAACAACACGCCCATATTACACTGACCACTGACACATTACGTACTTCAACAAAGAGATGATGACAGAATCTGTGGCGATGTTACAGCATGAAATGCGGGTGACCACAAACACAACCGGAATCAACAGAAAATAATGGTGCCATACAGCATTACGTAATCAAGAAATAAGAAATAAAATACAGAACTAGTACTCTAACATTATGGTAGTCGGTGCCCTTTTGCTCCTGTCGGCCCCCTTGCCCCACTATGGTTCTCCAACAGGTAAGCTTATGTTCTTTACTAAGACTTATCATTATTTCAAATGTACAAGGAACTTTTCATTCTCCATGCGACTAGTACCGTGAAGAAGCTTAGAACTTTTCAGTGCTGAAGCCGAAAAGTAAGAAACTTTCCTACTAGGTACCTATGGACTTCCACTCACTCTACATGTATTGACCCCCGTTCGTACTTTTGGCGCGCAAAAAGATACATGGATGTCACAACACCAACAACATAACACTTAAATTGCCCTTCCCGCACCAAAATTATTTGTGAATAATTGATCAAAGCCATTTTGGAGTAATTAATCGATATTATTGAGATTTCTTAGGTGTTCAGTCTCAAATTTGGAGTTTAATGGCGTGTTCATGGAGTGTTCTTGGGGTGTTCAGCCTGTTCTTGGGGTGTTCGCCTTTTTAGAAACGACGTATACGAAAATCACTCTGGGGCCTCCAGTGTGAAGGACAACTATAGAGCAATCGCGCGCTTACTTTAGGCTAAAGCATTGTCCTTGACTCTTTACGAGAAGATCAGAACTAAGGCCAGTTAACTCATCCAGTAAGAAATGGGTTGATAGCAGGAAACTACAGAAATAATCCCAGCTTTATTTTGTGTAGTTTTGCTGTAATTAGCCAGTTCAACAATGCCTAAAAATTGCTTTTATATTTTTTTTAATTTCCTTGTTACAAACAATTAAAATTAGGGCATTCAGAGACGAATTTAAAATCAAGCTAATATGAGCTATGAATGAAAATGTGTAATTTTGACCTCTTGTTGCTGGTCTGTAAAAGTTATTGATGAATATTGGCATGTAGCAAACAGAAAGAGAAAGAAGAATCATGCACGTAGCTTTTCGAAATTCTAGCTCTGGATTAGCTTTTCTTTTACACATCTTTTTAATGATTTTGTTCTTTAATTCTTGCTTCGTATTTGGCAGTTTACTTTTCATTCGCTTCTCATGTTCCATTGGTAATTCTCCGTTAGGATAAGTTTCCAAACTTTCCACATAGTTTGAACAGTTTGTCTTGAATTCCATGCTATTGCAACTAGTATCCATATTGGGGGGATTGAATGCATTCGGAACAGACAAGACAAAGGCTCCTTGTTTGTGTTCATGAATACCATTATCTTCATCTCGATTAGTGTGGAACCCTTGGTATCTTTCCAGTTTCACGCAACTATTAGGTTCAAGTACCTTGACTGATTTTTCGCTATATTGACTCTTATCGTCTGATTTGTTTAGAACTGCAATGGGATTTCTTTTATCTATTTTCAGTCCTGCAACTTGTCTTTTTACTGTGAAGTAAGTTTTAATATATACAACGTAGATCATGAGTGTACCTGTAATATGGAAAATATTGAGACCAACATAGAACCAAACAACAAAGTTGCCTGTTGAAAGTAGAGGGGGAATGACAAGTGCGATTCCAAATAAGATATTTAGCAGCATTATAGCACGAGCCCTGGAACGTGTCATTATCATGCTGTACTTTATGAGGTACTTCATGTGAATACATCGATCCACTGCAATTACTAATATCATACGACCGGACAATGAAAGAAAATAATCTGAAAGAGTGATGGTTGTAGTAGCAAGTGTTGAACGAAAAACTACACGCTCCTTGTTCACGAAGGAATGAATGGATACCACATTCCGTACCAGATCCACTACACCCACCATTACATCGGAAATCGATAGACAATAGATGAACCAAAATGTTATAATAATTGTCTTGTTGTTTCTCTTTAAAACATGTGCTATCAATCCATTTAAAACTACCACCGATACATCCAATAGTATTGCTAATGTAATCGAGATCTCGAAGAATACCACATTTGAACGCCAACCGGACATGTTTATAATCAAGTTCCTGGAATTAAGAAATAGGTAGCTTGGTACTTAATCTGTTTTAAATTGCGCATTTTATTGGACGAATAAGATACTGTGTAATGTGAATGCATTATAAGAAACTCGAAAATCAATCACGAAAAGTAAACGCATTTAGACATCCTCAATTTGTAGAAAGAAGCCATATTCGAAAGGGACCGAAGTGTCGAACTGCATCAGTTTATGAAACGGAACCTAATGACATTCAATCGATTGACTGGCTGGCCAGCTAAATTTTTGTAGACAACAACCTTGGTAAGAACATTATTCACATTCCTTTGGAAAACAATCCAGATATTGTCAGGGGTATGGCTTCAGAACATCCAAGTTTCAAAGTGAATTTTGGACTGTTCAGAAGTCCTGGTCAAACGGCTGAGAATTTCGGTGTTTTACTTGTGCCTGTACCATTTGGATGGCTGTAAATCTGGAGTCAAATTTAAGGAACTGTTAAGGAACTTTTAGTACTACAATTTAATAATTGAACGTCCAAAAATGAGGAACTTTAGAACTAGGCCTTAAGCTAGGTTCATTATAGAAAAAAGCGTGTATATTGACAGGTATTCAAAACAATATACACTTACTCTTACTTATACAGCCTATCAGGAAATTGTGAAATTATACTTAGAAGAAAACTTTACTGGTTAACGATTAACGATATGGGAAAATCACAGTGGCTGAGAACGCCAATCTCAGAAAATCTACTCGTTTATTGAATAATGATGTTAAGGTAGTGTATGAAGGTGAATGTGTTTCACGATAATTTTTCCACATACCTCAGAATGCATTTGAGAATGGACTAGATTCGATGGCTTCATTTATCGGCAAAGGTTTTTAGCGGAAATTCTCTACTCAAACATTGGTCGAAGTATAACATCCATCTTCATTACAACATCACATGACTGATCTAGCTAACAACTATTTTGTCACTACAGGGTATTCCAGCAGCTAATTATTTGAACGTTGATTATAGACTAATTGGCAGATGGCACTTGAAAGAGCTCATTACTTACTGACGTAAACAAACACTCTGAAAATTGCGTTATTAGGAAAGGCGCGTAATTAAAATCGATGTGCTTCGGGAAACATAATAACTGGAAGGATTTGAGTGATTTGTAATCTGTGAAACACTAAAAGCTCGGGTTCAGTGTTACGATTATATTGCCATTCACCTGTTGTGTATTATTGAAAATTTGAAGTATTGTTTGATAATGAATCATACCCACAGGATCCTTGTGGTCGTAATGCCAGCTATCGATACAACAATTATGAACAGTGACAGTGCAGCAATGACTGCAAGGATCGTGCTTACATCGATTTGGATAATGCTGTGCCTCGTTTGCTCTGAATCGTTATATCATGTTCTTTAGAAAAATGCAAAGGAGGAATAAAGTAAACATACTTATATTTTGACTTTTCTGCTTCGTTCACAGATACACAAAAAAGAAAAACGACGAAAAAAGCGAGTAAACACCTTTTTAAATTGAATACCAATCAACGTCAAAGTCCCATCGCTCAAAAATGGAAATCTATTGCTCCGTTTTTGAGTTCTTTGAAAATGCCTTTCTACATGTTGAAATCTCTATTTTACACATTAACGTTTTTATTGAACCTATTGAACTAGGTATACGTCGGTCATGTAGAAAGAAGTTAGAAAGTAAACAAAAATGTAAATAAGTTGGTTGTTTTTAGAGATAGCCGTAAATGCAAACTTTAAAGCTCATAAATTAACTTGGTTTAATACTAAATTGAATAAAGATGAAAGTACTTTTCCAAGATGATAGGTGTATCTCAAGAAATCATATAACTATGTTCAGTGAAAGCAAACCTTGATGTTAAACAGCATTAGTTAATAGTGAACTAATTTTTTGTGAAAGTTGATAGGAATTCGCAATGGTTATATTACCTGAATGAAGTCACTTTTACAGATGATGTTTCTAGATACACCCTTACCCCACCTCCCTAATTCCATAACATATACATTTAAAGATTACCTACCCAGTGCTGGTAGACTTTTAGACCATAATGGACACGTCTTATTTATAACTAACAAATAAACTGCTAAATATTCAATTCAATCATAATTTAAATGCATCACGACAAACTTGACAATAATAATTAACGATAAAGTCATATACATACATATATAGATACCAAATAGTTTATATATACATAATACAATATTTAACTTATGGTCATTCAAAAACTGAAAAGAACGCCTGTAGAAAGTATCGGGACAGGCATATATGAGCGTGATCAGCATTATATAATCACTGCTTCAACCGGTGTTATGCTTCACTACGCAGGCCCGTTGACAACTAACCTGGTGGGGAGGGGGAGGCACTGCATCATGTTATGAGATGCAGTAGCTATCTAAAAAACCTCTAAATATAAACACAACAAATTATTGGGAGGGTACCGCCAGCTCTGCTACACCATTTACTACCGGCCGCGGCCTGTTGAGCTAATGTAAAGTCTCAAGCATGGAAGACAATTGACTTTATGTTTCTTTTAATTTCTCTGTTGCAAACAACTAAAATAATAACATTCAGAGACGAATTTAGCAAAACACTGCTATGAGATACGACTGAAAAGATCATGATTTGGTTCCCTGTTGCATGCGAATAGAAGTTATCGATAAAGGTTGGTGTATAACACATCAAAAGAGTAATGAGAATCAGAAATGTCGCTCTTCGAAACTCTATCTCTGGTTTGGCTATTTTTCTCTGACTTTTCTCACCAATTTTAGTCTTCAATCCCTCATTCTTAGCTGGCTGCTTTCTTTCCATTCGCTCTTCGTGTTCTAAATGTGTTTTACGATCCTGGTAATCCGTCAAATGTTTTACAACATCCGAGCGTTCTGTTTTACTTTCCATACCTTTATGATTATCATCCAGGTTGGACGGGATAATTGTAGTGGTAATGGGCAAAACAATTGCGTCTTGTCTGGAATCATACATTGGAGTGTTATTTTTGATTACAAACGGCTTATACCCAATGCTGTCTTCAGTAGTGTTAAACTTCTGACACTTTTCCAACCTCATACATTCATCTTCATTTAACAACTTTCCCTCACATTGATTTCTGTTGTCTGATGTATCTTGAGCTACAATAGGACTTTCCTGTTGCAATTGGAGTGTTGCAACTTGTCGTTTAATTGTGAAATATGTTTTGATATATATAAAGTAGATCATGAAAGTGCATGCAGTGTTGAATATGGTGAAACTAGTATGGAACCAAAGTAGAGAGTTGTTTGGTACTATAAGAGGAGGGACCACCAATACAATCCCAAATGTAACATTAATAAGCACTATAACGCCAGCTCTGAACTTTGTCATAATTGTGCTGTACCTTATGAGGTACTTCATGTGAATACATCGATCCACTGCGATTACTAATATCATGCGACCGGACAATGCGAAGAAGAAATTAGAGAAGTTACCAAGCAAGTCAGCTATTGAAGCCAGGTGTGTCCTTTTAGGACTCAAGAAGAATTGAAGCATTAATGAGTCCTGTACCAATTCCACAGCGCCTACCATTATGTCGGAAAGTGATAGACAATAAATGAACCAGAACGTTATAACATTCGTCTTGTTGTATCTCTTTAAAACGTATGCTAACAGTCCATTCAGTATCACAGCCGATACATCCAATAACATGTATATTGCAGTAGAGATTTGAAAGAGCAGCGAATTTGAAAACAAGCCAGACATAATGTTGAACAGAGCTCCTGGAAAGATGGAACACGAATGTCATTATTTTTTTACTGAGATTATGCCGAGTCTTTGACAAATTCACCTGATTTCCTATGTGATATTTGCTATATATGTTTGATAAACGACAATGAGAACTATTTTAGAATCAAGTATTCTTCGGCTAAGTACTCTAGATGGGATTATCTTTTGAACATATGTCAAACTCTGAAGATTAACTAACATTTATGAATACTATTGCTTGAATGGGTTTAATAAAAATCACGATAATGATAGTGTAACTGTGCTGCTCTATGCATGTGTCATAGGGTAGCTGTACAGGGCGGCTTAATATGGTACTGCTCCACACTAGGACCATACATGTTTTTTTAAAGATAGAGGCTTATGAGAAGCAGTACTCGGATGCTTAATTAGTCAAGGAAGTTCAGTACTGGATTTCTGAGACATAAGGAAGTTGATAAGTTGATACACGCTTAAAATTCCAATTTTCACTCAAGCCCATTATATCGTTTGTTTAATTTGCATAGATTTCGTACTATGATCTATGTATTTCATTGTTACATTTGTGTAGTATCTATCCGTCTATGTAACACTGCAGTGTTAAACAAGCTCAGATATTCTCATTAAGAAATCCGTAAGAAAGGTTCAAGACTGAAATTATGTAAAAGATATTAAAGTTTCAGTACCGTGCGAAAACACTTTCAAATAAAAGAAGCGTGTACATTCATAATTATGAGGTATGGAAAGAAGTAACAAGTAATGTGAAATGTTCTATTCCCCGGAAAGAGTCATTACAAAGGCTGCATACATACATTTACTTTCAAATGTTGACTTGCACATTCCTAACACTCTAGATTTGTCTCCTCGTAAGACTTGAAATTTCTATTCATCGCAAGTTATAGCATGCATGCAAAGCTTTCAATGTTTCGGATGATCAGCAATTTTTCAAGAACCAAATACTTACAGAGAATTTAAACGCGATTTGTTTCTGGATGGCTTTTCCATATACTTCAAATCATTATTGATAGAATGTTAGATACAGCTTTTTCCTTTAGAGACGATGAAGAGAAATTGCATTCACCCTCCAAAACTTCTCAAACACTCCTCTGAATACATCTCCGTGAAAGTGTTAGTGTAAAGCTATCAGCAAACGTATTTATCAATTTTTCTTCTTATGCTGTAAAATTCTTATATGATTAAACTGTTTACAATAAAACATGCTCACTATGCGAGATGTTAGCATAAGTTAAACAGCATTTAATTTATATATTGGTTCTATAGAAAAGGAACTTGAAACTGAAATGCGCACTTTGGATCAACACTTGTTCTTAAATATGGAAGTTCCCAAAGTTTCTTATAGCTTCACAGCTTTTGGTAATCAAATTTCGCTGTTTGACTGCAAGTGCCTGTAAATAAAATACTTTAAATATAAACAGGCGAACTGTCTAAGCAATTATCCAAAAGTCAATGCCGCAATGGCAGATGGCGTTTGCAAGAGTTTGCTGCTTACCAAAACAGACATTATGGTGCAAATGTTAATTAAGGAGAGCAGCAGAAAGAAAGTTAATATGCTTAGGGTATAATAAGTTAGCTGCTAGATTAATTGATGAGGCAATAATCTTCACCATTTTCATCCAGCAAGTGCCCATTTCATTAGAGCTGATTAATAGATGTGAAATGGTTAGTAGGATAAGATAGTCCTATGAAATTGTCATTGCTCGCGTAGATTATGCAGTTTCTGTAGTCCAACGGTACATTATATTCCATAGGACCGTCGTACATTACCATTATGCATCTTTGCCCTAGAACCATACAAGGTGTGTCTCTGACTGTCTGCCATAAAGAGAGCCTTAGAGTAGGTCAAAGGAGAATATAACATGGATAATAGGGACCTATGAACAGAGCTGAGAACAGAGAGCATTCCAAGCCTACGTTAAAAATACACGATTAGTATTTAAACTCTGTTTCATTTACTAAAAAAACACCTTTTAGCCATAACAAGGGCAAAGATTTTACATACTGTTAGTAAACTGAAACAAAATTTCTTTTAACAATTCCATCTTAAGACTTATTTTGTATGTATGAAGAGTTAAAGTTTGCAAGACACGACACGGGCATACGAAAAGTAGCGTACGTCATAAAAACTAGAAAGCTAGAACTTATTATAAGGGATAGATAACCAAGTTCATTCAGTGTTAAATTCAGACTGGTATTGAAAGTAAGGGCAAATTGCGTTTTTTGATTTAGCATCGATAGGAAAATCCCCAAGAATTTCGGGCATTGTATTTTTTATGATGAAATTCAATTCAACGTCTTTATTGTTCAAGGTTCAATCTCGCGGTAACGAGGTAATGCAAAGATGAAAGTATAGGCCTAACTAAACGAGATAAAGCACATTTTTTAGCTGGTTCTTCAACAAAGCTGGAAACATGCCTCAAATGGCTCAGTAAGTTGCTTACATCATAGTTGCAAAGTTTTAGTTACTAAAATGCTGGAGAAACGGACATGGTAGTGTGACGGAGTCACAGGGAAAAGGCTGAAAATCCGTTTCAATCCTCCATGGCGATGATGTTCCAATTACGGCAGACAAGATTGCCAAAATAGTAAAAGCTGCCAACATTACTGTGGAGCCATTCTGGCCTGGACTTGTGCACTAGGTTTCTGATGAATTCATTTCAATACAGGGTTAGGGATTGGACTGACACCGCAACTGTCAGGAGGCAGTTATTAATATTATGGAGACCATCAATCCATTCTAATATCTGAAGAAATAACACAGTAGATCAGTACCATGAAAGTAATGGCTCTAAGAGTGATTAGTTTAGAATAAGGGACTAATGAAGAACAAGCTGTGTGAATTGCTAAGTTCCAGGTGCTGGAGTCTCCGGCGGATTGCAGGAGACTTGGCATTTATATTATATTAATAAATTTTTCATTTGTTATAGGTATTCTGAATCGTAGTACCAGCTTTTTCTGGTAGAAGTAGAAAGGTGGGGTAAGATCTTAATTCCGTTTTGCTTTTTGGCAGGAAAGGAAAAGAGGGGCAAGTGAGGGCAAAAATCAACCAGAAGTTGACTGAGAGTGGGGAAAAAGAAAGGTAGTCTGTATACTTAAATATCTTTATAGTCACAGTTTCACACTGACAAGGTGTTATTTGTTTCTCAATAACTTTTGTTGAGTGTTGTTGAAACCATGAACAATGAGCTTCAGTCGTGTGCATATTTAGAAATTACAGCTTTAGTTAAATGTACACAGTGCATGTTGTGAACAATTTTCATATCACCTTTGGAGAGAATAGGAGAGATGATATCCACTCAGAAATAGAAGAATGAATTTGTGCTGTTGCAGCTTTTTTGACTTTTCATTATGTTCTTTTAAGATTACAAGAAATGTTGCGGATGAAACTGATTGAGTGTGGTTGGAGGGATGAACTTCAATCATACTGTCGAAGTAAGTTGTGGGGTACTCCAGGACACTCACACAGTTAAATGTGTTAACAAATTAATTGAGTACCATATTCCTGTTATTGGAGAATTGTACCTATAAACGAGAACCAAAAAACAGACTTGGTAACCGAGGCTTGCAGGCCAGCATTGGCCTTGATTTGCATTTAAAACAGAAATGTGTTGTTTGTAAAAGTTTGTCCTTTGTCTGATTTTGCATGACCACAACAATTAAGTTCCATGGATAATTGGTGCCATTGTTGCGATTGTCACTGATATCTTGCATGTTATTTGGTATGTAGGTTTGGATGTGAGATAGTAATATTGCTTCTTAGCCTCAAGTTGCAGTTGCAAAATGATGACTTCTGCCTATCATATATAGGTATTGTTTAGTGCTGTCTTAAGTTAAAACCACTTTGTAAGCATAGGTAATTACTACAGAATAGTAGGATTTACCTCCCATTCTAGTGTTCTTTTGAAGGTAACATTGAATGTTAGAATATAGGTCGTATAACTAGTTGAAAATAAGTGTCATGATCTTTCCTTGCTTTAAGGGAAAAATATGGGTTATTCATTAAATTTTCCTTAATTTTCTATTGCAGGTATTGTTAAAGAAAAGGGTATTGATAATGTTACAGTTGATGATTTAATTAGTGAAGTTACTCCAAAAGCAAGAGGCAAGTCATGCTCTTTCTATAGTGACTCATTCCTTTGTGTTCATATTACATTATAATCATACCAAATCTGGTGGTTAATTTTAGATGCTGGGCAAGTCTTAAGTATGTTTAAGTCAATTCATTAACTCATAACTTTTATATTCCATAGCAGTTCTCTGGATAGATGGTAATTTTGATGAATAGTGCCTTTGCTGAATAGGAATTTGACCAATATATGTATATATAATATATATACATACATACATATATATATATATATATATATATATATATATATATATATATATATATATATATATATATATATTATATATATATATATATATAAAGACAAAATCATAAATAAACTTTACTTAAATGAAGATGTGTTTGTTAAATATCTTCATCAGTACTAACCTTACAATGATACCAGGCCTGCTTAAATTACCTATATAACAATGGGGTGACAATGAGTATTACCTAAAGGGAGCCTACCTATTAACAATTGTCCTTGATATTCAAGAGCAATTATATTTATATATATAAACTCAATAGCTTGCACAATATATATGCAAAAATGTAGATGTTTTGATTTAGCATCTTCATCAATACTCATGAAGTTATGAAGGTTTTTTGTAATTCTTCATTGGAAAGGCATCTGTTTTAATTTTATGTCATCTTCTTTGCTCAGAGATATTATATTTGGAGAGTATTTTGAATGAAATTACTGAAGTCAATAGGTTGTATTCAGAGGCAAAAATGATGGCCTAATATAATGATGAAAGTTATTTTTAGCTTATCAAAGATGTCACTCCGTCTAGATTTATGGATATGTGTGGCTTAGCAGTAACTTACCTAGTTATCACAGTGCTTGGTTGGCTTCCATTATGTCTGCACCAACAAGTTGGTCTCTGTTATACAATAGTGTTGTATCTGTCAGAGTTGGCTATGTTTCATAGTCCTACATTTAATAGTTTACATGAAGTATTATGTAATACTTCCCATTGAAGATTCACATAAAGGAAAATAGTACAGCTTCCTCAAAAAACGTCTTTATTTCATGAAGCACTGCAACATATTTCTAGCACTCTATTTCTAATACGTAAGTCTTGCCCTCCTTTTTAAAATTTTCCTCTCAGTTCTTGTGATATCTTCAAGCCTGGTTGAGTTGCCACTCTCTCATTCAAACTTCTTCAAATGTTCCTCATTTCCTCATGATATAGCTGAACCATTTTTGAGTGAAACAAGAGGGCAGATTAAAATGTGGTTTATTTGTAAATGTTGCAAGCAAGTCTCTTCCCATCTGAAAGTTTTCTGCTTTTTTTTGAAATACTAAGCATAGGTTCCATTGCATTATGCCCTTTAGTAACAGTTCTTATATGAGACAGCATAGGCAACCCTTTTTCATTGCTCAAATACTTCTTTCACTTGGGACACATCCAACCCCTTAAAAGAATATAGTGTATTTGTTACTAATCCTCAACTGTCTTTCATAGAATCTCAAAGCTAGGGAATAGAGCTTCTTTTTGTGGAGATGGTGATAGGATGGCCATCCCTTCTCTTGCTTGAGATGCAATATGTTGGCTACTGTAGTTGGATGGGATTTTTACTTTGAGAAATTTTGTATACATATAAGATTTAGAGTGGTGAATTGCCATTTTGAACTTTGAGCTAGGAAGAGATCTGTTGCTAGGCTAGTTGCATGAAAGAAAACCAACATTGATTTTTGAATGAATTATACTTAGCAATTGCAAATCTACCATAAAGGGAACATGGAGCTTTGGCACCCCATTGTGGCCATTAAAGTCATGGATAAGTTATTAAGCAATGGGTTTGTCTTAGATGTCATGGATCAGTTGACAAAAGCTATTGTTGGTCAGCAAGAAGAGAAAGATTGCATTTTCAGCTGTTCTTTCTTTTCTCTTTGCATGGGAGGATTTTAGTATGAGAGTAATCGTTTTGGAATCAATTGCCGATTAGGCAACGGAATTTTAATCTTTCGATCTTTAGATCTTTGAATCTCTCTCTATGTTTCTTTATTCGTGCTTTTCTTGCATGGAAACCACGACATATGCTCAATCAACATACCATTCATTCCGCTAGATGCAAAAGAGGCTGCACCAAAATGTCTTTATTAGCATTTACATTAATTTTATTGCATTATCCCATGTCTCCACCCCCTGTCGGATGTAGTCTGATAAAATATTTGAAATGGCAATTTGGTGGTAGTGATATTTTGTTATTGTAGACACACATCTTTGAAGATCACCTAAAGCGGTGGAAGCTATTTTTGTGATTTCTTCCTATACCATATTCTCGCATCTCCTAGTTCTTCAACGTTGCATTTTCACTGAATTTGTCTATTTTCGACTTAATTTTGTCGCTATCCTTCTTTGTGCGTACCCTTCTCAACAATAGAAGCTTCTTTGTTGTTTGACAGGTTTGGTTGTGTTGAGTTATGTTCTGTTGTGTTATATGTTGGAGAATATAACTTTTGACGGTGAGATATGAAAATGCTGTGACTAGAAAGAACATGCCTATTTCTTGTACAGTAGACTTGCTGCCAGATCTTTACATTGATCTTCACTTTTCTGCTCGTGAAGATTTGCGAGTATATAAAGTCTGGGTAGAGAGAATTTTCTGTTCAAGGACTATGGCATATTGCAAGCGTTTCTTATGTAAGTGCAGTGGTTGAGTTTTTGGGAGGTAGATTTACGACGCCTAATTATAACAAGTTACAGAGGCTCTACTAATTTAGTTAAGTTATATCTTTGGAATTTCTTTAATATTGAACTGTTCTTATATATCATTTAGAATCTACACACTCACTTGCAGTAGCTAGGGGTTTAAATAGAAAAATTAAGTGGTTTGCGCTAAGATACGAGATCATGTCCACAAATACAAAGGGAGATTTCCTGTTTAAACTAGAGTTGATCCCAGTTACATCATTATGGCCATTGGTATGGAAACCACGTTTGTATAGTCGCTTACGACATTTTAGTGACAATGGTAGGGGGGAGGTTCTTTCTTGAGTATAGCCTCGTCTTTATGCCCAGCCCAGGGGTGACCGAACAGCGACTCGCTAGCCTCCCGCGACTGTTTGACATTTTTGTTTGACATTTAATCTGCGGCTCTAGGAACAGTTTTGAGCTAATAGATAAATACGGATAGTTTTTGATAAGGATTGAATGCAAGCGAACTTACTATTTGCTAAGCTATTTTAATTTAATCGTAAATTCACATTTTCCTTTTGCAAGTTTTCATAGTTCATTACTATGATGAATGATGTATGAAAAATGTTTAATTGTCAACCTTTTGCGGCTCTCAGTAACCTGAATCTTATCGTATTGCAGAGCTTGACCACCCCTTCTCTTTACTATCACCTCTATCCAATTATTTCCTCGCACGCTGGACAGCCCTCTGGCTATGCTATGGTCTTATCTTTGTGACAGTTGCAATTAACAGTTCGCTATGGTTCTCATGATCGTAGAGATAACCTTGATGATCAAGCTAGATCAATTGAGCTTGTTAGCAGGTCAACCATGCCACTTGGTGGAAACTTGGCTCTCTACTGGGTCGTCGCAATCGCTCAACTAATTCTCTGTCGCTGCAGCGATCGATGAAAATATATTGAATAGAATTATTGTTAGAGTATATGAGTGTTTCAGGTAGACAATCGATGCATTTTGAAAGCATTGTTGTACTACCTACGACAGTGTACTTTCAGGATGCAGCCATTCCCACTAATGTTGGGCTGGAGTAGGGAAAGAAAACCAACCTTCGGCATTTCGGTTGGTGGCAGTATCTATAAAATATCACATTGCTAAACATATTTGGAGTCCTTTGCAAAAAACATACAACCAATTTTTTTTATACCATTAAAAATTTACATTGCAAAATTACTACTACTATTACTTATAAGCTACATTATATACATGACAAGAACGATACCCCGGGGAACAATAACTATGACTACCCCGGGGCCATGACACACTAAAACACTAAACACAACATGGAATGACCATATCTTGCCATTAACTATTACCAATCATTTACCTTCATTGTCTCCATTTAAAATGATATTTTAAATGGTTGTTATGTTTAGAAATTGAGCTTCACGTTAATTGCAAGGTATGGTAATTCGATTAAAAAGTAAAAGCTACCATAAACACATAGGGGAATTACAGATACGTATACATTTCCAGAAGAGGTATGTCGTTGGCCTATGAAGAGACATGGGTAGTCTTTAGTCAAAGCGTTTAGTTTCAAACAGATATTTTATAGTCAAATTCAAAATTAGCTTGTTTGCTTCCAATGGCAAATCTTTATCACCATATAGGAGGATTTGCAGTATATTCTCATTTAAACCTTCGGCTTTTCCATGTGCTTTGAGTATATCATTGACACCGGCGAGGAGATTTCTTCTATTTTCCTCGAAGAAATGGCATAGCAGCAAGAAGTGTTCTGTATCCTAAATTCCATCATGAGCTGGACACATTGGACTTATTGAATCTAGGACATTGTGTTTGAATTTATGGTAATTGAGCTTGCTTAGACCGACCCTTAGTTGAGTTAGATGGGAAATACCCTTTGGGTTATGGATCCCATATGTAGAATTGCGGGAAGGCCTAATTTGCAAAAGTAGTTTTTTGTTAAATACAACCTATTTGCCATTACTTGAAGCTGTTTGAGGAAGTGAGGGACGTTGAAAGAGAATTAGAATTGGTATGTGTGGTAGAAGTGGTGGTAGAAGTGGTAGACTGGTGGTAGAAGTGGTAGAGAGAGAGTTGGAGGAGGAAGTGGAAAAATGGAGGAAGCTTGAATGTCATAGCAGGTATTGAATAGATAAAGTTTGTATAATAAAGAAGTGTATAGAGAAAGAAATTGTGTTGTTCTTTGGCGTGTGACTCAGGAACGCGGAGTATCATTACAGCTGCATGGCTTCATCCTTTCACTGATCCTTCTTCATGGAAGTAACACTTGGAAATATTTGATTCGAAGTATGGTGCAAAATGCTCTAACGCAGTTTTATTACTTTTACAATCGAACGCTACTAAGACAACCTTTGCAGATAGTCTTTTTCTTCTCTATCCGCCTAGTCCTTGCTCCAAGTTGAAGCCGTGAAACACATTGTTTGGGATCGCGTTGGTGATGGCAGATTTACCTGGCGTTTTAGTTAAATGTTGGCAATAACAGGGAGATGAAGGGAGTCAGGGACAGAATTGGCAATCCTAGCTCACAAAGGTGGTAGCCTAGGATAAGCGCCCCTTCTACATGATATCCAGAACGTTTGGTTTGGCATAGGGTTGATATTTAATGCGCTAAATCTTTTCAATAAGAGTTTTCTTCTTATAGTACTTATTGATAAAATTTACAGCTAACAGTTTTGTTGAGCGACGTTTTGATGTCATCCGGTTTGATAATGATGTTAAATTTTGCTCAGCATAATTGGTAACACTAGCATTCAAGCCTTTTCTTTAGTAAATAAAAGGTCATTTTGTGTAGGTGTTTCTTCGTTTCCGTCTCCTTGTGTGCTGTTTGTTAGTACTCTTGGACCAGCTGACAGCTGAGCATTTTGCACTACTTTGTGTAAATGTAGTCATTCCTGGTTTTAGCCGATCTAGGCTGCTAATTGGTAAGATAAACTCGATTGCAGCGCCATGCTAATTGAGCCGACTGATTAGTACATATTGCTTTGATTACCATATATTAGTTGTCTAGCTCTTCTGAAAGGTTTTTTAATAACTTGTTTAAGAGCTAATGTTATAGCTATTAGTGGTTTTAACATATGATCAAGTGTATATTACCAGTATCATCTGACCGGTTATATCTCCAAGGAAAATTAATAATTGGTAGTCTTAAAAAGAGCTTTATTTGATGTGCACTGGTGCGATCCTAATATCTTGAATCTTCCAAATGCAAACACTGATCACGTTTCAGCTATGATGCCATGGCAGCCGTTAAAGAGCTTTATATGACGTGTCCCAGTTCACTTCTGCAATTGGTAACGGTCTAATTATACAGGTACAGATGATGTCTGGACTAAGGTGCAATGGAACCACTTTGTGTTGTCGATGCCTTGCCCGTCAGTGTTGCTCTTATTGAATAAGAATGTTGTATGCTGTCTTTGTTTGTTCGTATATGTCTTGCCAGCAACAGTTCTCAAGTGAAAGTGTTTGTTGTTGATATGTTCTTTTTTTGGCTCTTTCATGGTGTGCAGATTTCAAGATATGAATTAGTGAAGCAGTTTGCATGTGCCTTTTGTAGCTCTAAAGTTATCAGACTTTATTCTTTCTAAAGTTATCTTTCTTCATCGTTTCATTACATATGGCGATCTCGCTTTGCTGCCCTTTATTGTCTCTAACGGGCATTTTATCCTTTATCAAAGTATTTTGCTAAAATACAGAGATGAAAAGTCAACACAACAGGGCAGGAACAGATTTTAGTATATACATTATCATATGCTGGTATACGTTGATATTTTGTTCACGTTTACTATTGAATTTCGTGGTGCTGAGATTTTCGACCAGTTTTATACAAGCATCTACTATTTGAAGACGTTTTGGGGTTAGCATCAAAAGAAGTTTTCCTACATATATACTATCCTTGATTGTCACGCCGTTCACGTTTCTTCAGCGTTCGTATAGTTTTCTCTTTGACTTGATCTCTCTACTCTTTTCCCTCATTCGAGATGTCCTATTATTTTTATTGTAGCGCTTGACTATTCTATGCTTTTGATATTTGATTTACCTATCTCCTTCGCCGCCTTAAAGACTTGAATTTGCTGGCACTTGTCGATGCATCTGCTTTCTATTCGAGGATAGAGTGCTTCCATGGAACCAGATGAACACTGGAAAATAAATGTTTGAAGCTTCCAAATTAACTCCCTGGACATGTTGAAGGATGAGATCCCAAGTTAGTTGCACAATAGGCTGTATTGCTGGTTTCTCCTGGCTAATGCATTTCACCTCATTACAGTCCACAGAGAAACTTTAGATAGTGTAACGAACAGTCAAAGACAAGAGAGAAGATCAGTTATCGCTCACAGTTCATCTATTTTGAACCCATAGCCAGTTACAGAGAGCCTTTACATAGCACTGAATAAATCTAAGATTGGGAATTTAAGCATGCTTTTATACACAGGACGTGAGATTTGAACAGAAAACGTACTGTCCCTTTGTAGTTGAAGATTTACTCACTTTTGCCTTACCTAAAGTAATGAAGGGCTGGAATTTCCTTCTAGTATAAAAGCTGTTTTTTATCTTCATTATTCATGCATTGTCCAACCTTTTTAGAGAATTCCGTGACTTGTCATGGAAGAAGGTAATTTGTTCTCTTTTTTCCTATGGATTGAGGTGATGCAGTTTCTTGGGTGCTTCTGGCATCCTCTTCACTTTCAAATGCCATAGTTTGTTTGTTACTTCTAATATTTTATTCTTATGGAACTGTTTCCGATATAGTTAAAAAATGGTCCTAACTCTTCACTTCCATTTTCGCCTGACCTTTGGTATTTTGCACGCACTTACTGTTTTTGAAGTGGCTTTAGGTCAGTCACGTTTAAGATTTCCCCTTCCTCTTCCTTGCTCCCTATATTACGATTTCCTAAATGTTTATTTAATATTGTATTTGCAGCTATGGTTCCTGAGGAAGTTAAGAGAGAACTTTTTCAAAAAATTAAAGCATTTATCACTGAAAAATCTGACATGGCTTCATGAATATGAGAGGGATGTTCTGCACTCTATAGTTTTCTACGTTTGTTGAGTTGCTCAATAACTATGGCAGTTACGGAAAGGCTTGTATTGGTCAAGAGAATTCCTCCTGGTGTGCAGAGTGCTACATTGGTTGAGGCTATTGATTGGTTTTCTTTCATCGATTTCGCTTGTGTAATGGGAATTTCTATAACTTAGTACTGCACAGAAAGTTTACACGCCTTGACACTGGAATTAGCGCTGTGGAATTCGTCCTGTACAAGAACTTATATGTATTACAATAGAATTGCAGACTAATCTATTTGACAATATCCATGTAATTTGGGTGTATTTTTTTTATTCCTTTCAATGTGATGAACTTCTAGAGCATTAGAGGACAGTGATGTCATAACCCTATTCGAGCTCTGGCAAACAACTTTCAAACATTTTCGATGGAATTAAACCAAGGCGATATATGAACCCTGTGAAGACAATAGTTGATATCAGAAAACGGCATTGAAGCATGAATTGCCATCCATGCCAAGAATATAAGGCGAATGGAATTGATCACGATATGTCTATATATATGCGCTATCAGGAGCGCTTGCAGGTGACTAGGGTAGGGGGATGGAGCAACCATAACTTTAGAGTCTTTCTAGATAGGCTTTCTCTGGCAGGTCTCATAGAGCACTCCATTAACTCCTTTGTTTATGATGTAAATCTGTAAGCTGTTAATTTGTAAACTTCAGTTTGAATGGTTTTTGCGCCTGCTAACTTTTACGGCATTTTTTATGTATAACCTTTTTTCATATTATCTGTATTATCTTTGCATTCTTTTAATTCCTGTTTTAAATAATTTGTATGTCAACCCAATACTCTATTAGGACCTAGTTTTTCTCGTTTGCGATTCTTTTACAAATCCTTCAATCGCCAAGAATGTAGACTCTTCATTAAAGTCAGTCTTAAGTTACGATTTGTCCTCCTAACGGTTTCCAGCATAGCCTATATGTGTCTCCCTGTAATCTCTGTTGAATTTAGTCTGATAGACACTATAATCCGAAGATCAAGCCTTTAGCATATTCAAGTTAAGCAGCACCGTGAATCACCCGTAATCCGATGTCGTCATTTAATCTTGTAGTTTAACAAGTAGGCTTGAATATCCTAAGTATGTTTTTCATACCACAGCCGTCGCCATTATTATTTCATAGTGATTTGATCCTTTGGTTTAAGAGCACTTTTTTGATGTATCAGTATCTCTGATTCCAAATACTCTTTTGGATCAATACTTTTGTAACATTTCAATAAAGTAGCAGACGTGTATGTACATGTTATCACCAATTTCTTTGTAGATGTTTAATAATGCTCGATCCCTGTTTTGCACCATCCCATATATCTGCACATTTACGCCCACAAACACACACACACACACACACTCACACTCACACTCACACACACACATACACACACACACACACACACACACACACACACATACACACACACACACACACACACACACACACACACACACGCACACACACACACACATACACACACACACACACACACACACACACACATACACACACACACACACACACATACACACACGCACACACACACACACACACACATACACACACACACACACACACACACACACACACACACACACACACACACACACACACACACACACACACACACACACACACACAGTTGGATAGCTTGTGCTTTGTGTGGATGGCTTTCTGGAACGTTGATTAAATGCTCTCTCACTACACAAACTGCAGTGAATGGATGTTTGAGATGACAACAATGCGAGGGTACAATGCAAAATAGGAAAGAGGCTAGACACCCTACTTTATGAAGCCGGCAACCTAAATATAGTCTTCCTCTTAAACGCTCCCCAAGGCACGAATTGCATGTGGTGCTAAATTATGCCTTACGCAGTGCTTTGAATGGAAAAATCATTCGTCTTCATCAAGATGCATAGTACCTTATTGATTATTTTTAGATCTTGTTGAATTGTTGAAAATCTAGTATACATAACTATTGATTGTCAGAACTAAATTTTGAATTAAACCTGTGCGTCATTCACTCAGGTTCCTCCATAGGTGTTTGAACTACAAGCAATTGCACAGAAAACCAGTCAGTAAGAGTTCGAGGTTAATATCTCTATGTGATTGCGAAGCAATAAAAGCCTATTGAATTTCTTCAGAAATATACAATTGTATTGAATATGGTGCTTGTACTGTATTAAACACAACAGGAATCGCATCAGAGTTCTTTAAGAGAAAATTTGATCCACTTTCATTAATGGATATGCATAGAACAGAGATGGAGGTAATCTGTGATTACCATTGTTAGTGTGTGTGTGTGTGTGTGTGTGTGTGTGTGTGTGTGTGTGTGTGTGTGTGTGTGTGTGTGTGTGTGTGTGTGTGTGTGTGTGTGTGTGTGTGTGTATGTGTGTGTGTGTGTGTGTGTTCGTGTGTGTTCTTGTGTGATTTGATGGAAATATTAACAAATGAATGGTGAATTAACTTTCATATTCCCAACAGGCCACAAGTAGCATGTTTTCTTCATTCATTGTATGCTTAAAAGTGGTCCACGTTTATAGAGCCGCGATTTTCCGACTTTAAATTTTTAATTCGGTATTCTTGTACTACAGTTTTCTGTATGGTATGTAGATTGTTTACTTTTCATTACTATCTCAAATGGCTACATCATTAGAGGAAGATGACGCAGATGAACATGTAATTTGTAAGTTTTAACTCGACTAATTTGATTCCCATTTTCTATTGCCTCGCTTGGAATATTTCAAATAAGGTGACCATGAAACTGAATTATGGCTAGTAGTCCTAGTCAGTTTTAAGTTACTTTTTTACGTGATTTTTTATCCCTTCGTCATAGCGATGTTTTCAAATTATATTTAAAATACTGTTAGAAAAGAGCAGATGAGAAATCATGGTATTTGTGATGAATGTTTAGCAGAGGCGTCGTAAAAAAGATGCGGTAAAACTTTACAGCCAAAACTCTCGGGGTCGCATGGTTTGCAATGTGAGACTTTGATCATTTAGGGTATACACCCAAATTTTTACAGCGCAGGTAGTCCAAATGCAGAAACTCATCATAGGGGGCCTTTGTAAAATAATGATATCCTTGAATTGAAAAGGGTATTACTCGCATTTAATGCAAGCAGCAGGACTTCCTAGTGTAAAGAGGTCTCACTGATTACCGAAAATCAGTGATATTATCCAAATTAATTTCTCGTATGTAATCTTTTTATTGAATTTGCACTATATTCATCTTCTCTAATCACCAGAAGTAAAAAAGCCATTTGTGTTTCGATGGCCTCGTACCTCGTTTGCTGGGATCTTCATACTTACTCGCTTAATCAGATTTCCTAGATTCGCCGAATGTTGCCAAGAATTTCATTGTCTGCAACCTTTGCTAATAATTGGCGAATTTCTGGTAAGACTACTGGAGAATACGAGGTCAAAGCTGACCTGTGCTATAGGGAGCTTTTCAGTTGATTCAGCCTTCTTTGTGTATCATTGACGTAGATTAAAACCGTGCGTTAATATAAGCAAGAATGGGAAATTAAGATTGGCTTTGCGCCTAACAGCTACATTCCAAAGCCAATGCCGACCAGTAGATGAGCAGTCACCTTGCTTCAATCTAGTTTGTGAATCTATGGAGGAAGTTATCGTGTAGCCACATTGACCATAAAGAAGAATTAGTACTTAAATAGCATGCGTACCCAAGCTTTTTTTATCAAATCTTGTATGATATGTATTGAAACTGATAAAGGATGCAAAACCTACTAAAACAGGTTGAACATCGAGGCTACACTGATAGATTGTGTATTGTTTTATCATGAGACTCAAAACTCGCGCTGTTTTTCAAAAAGGACAGCTCAATCGTTTTTATTTTCCCATTAACAGTTCAACGGAGCACAATTAATAAGAAAGCGTAGGAGGATTGTATGAAATTTTAAGTAATTAAACTTTCATTAGCTTCTTTGCTTTGTCATCCAAATACAATTGATGTCTCCGTACTCCGAGATTATAAATAGCAAATTTGGAAAGTCTCTCTAATTAGGCAAACTTGAAAGAACCGACTGGATTATAGTTCCTCCACCCTTTGGTAGCAAATTTGTTGTTCACTATAGCAACCGTCCGTATGCTCATAAATCAAGAGCAACGCCTCTACCGCGATCCTTGTGGTATTCACCTAATGGGACCCGCAATACAATGACTATGTGGCAATTTAAGTTTCAGATTCCCCTTGGAGTTCAGATTCTTACTCGTTTTGACCTTCTCCACTATATCAAAATCGTCACTGAATTTTTAGACAATTTGTGTGCATTTGGACGGAAAAAGCTTATTCCGAACTGTTATCCACTGTTTAGTGTTATCACACGTCATATCAGGTAACTGTCGTACGGTGCCCGTCGGCTGTATCTCCCAATGCTATTGTAAATACCCGGTACCCAAGATGTCCGAAGCATACCACACATGACGTCAACAAATGCTGAAGTTAATGCAATGCATAAGGATTTATAAGCAAATTGTTAAATTCTCTCCTCCGCTATGGTCCCTATTGAACTGTAATTCTCGCCTTGTTCTATTTTAAGTAAAATACAGCTCTTTCCAGTTAATAAGCAGATCTAGACGAGCTGTCTTGAAAGCACGGAAAGCTCAAAGGATTTAGCTGACTGTAGTGTTTCCTTCCTGAATAGCTCGCTGTGCTATGGAAGAACAGAAATGAAGTTTTTCAATGCCTACCACGGCCCAAGCCTTCAGTTATGCTGTTATCTACTGCCTATGAACGATGCAATACTGGTTAAGGAGATTTTGAATCATATGTTCGTGAAGCGATAGGGAACATTTGGTATTCACATGTTCCTGGCCATATTGGAAGAACACGCTCTCCCTCGTCTGGTGTAAAGAGCTGAAAACGTCTTCAAATTCATGTTCAGACGAAAAGAGCATCATCTTTGAAAGGTATTATTTCACTATGCAGATTACCTTTTAAGTCAGTGATGAATAGTTTAGTTTTTAATGAATATTTTAATTTTCAGTTACTTTTTGGTAAATACAAAATGCCCTTGCAACATTATCAAGAAAGTTTTCTTTTAATGACTACCTATCAAATGTATAAAATCCCTTGCACGTGTAATTTCCAAAAGGTTTTTTTTTCTAATGCTGATCTATCATGACATCAGTGACGGAAACTATGGAGGCGAGGGGGGTGGTCGTTACTTCTCAGTTACAAGCTTTGCTCTTTGTTTGTTTAGAGTATAAGTTTCTTTAACATCTTTAATCATACTAATTGATCAGATTGTTGGTGCAACAGATAAAAGGCTTCTGTCGTTCTGCAGAATTCATATGAACAGTATAAACCTTAAAAGACATGAAATTAGCAACAAACTTCTTATTGCTAAAATTATCATTTTCATCCATTATTAATCCTCAGTAGTTATCGGTCATGATCAATCACAGTAAGCATATCAATAATAATCAGGAGTGTGATGGGAATTTTTATAGGCCGGGAAAATCCGGTTTTAGGAGCCCCTTAAACAATTTTTTGAAGGCACATCATTTTTATGCTTGAAGGATGTTAGATAAAAAAAATACGAATCTCACAAAGTTTTCAACTAAGTTAACCACCCATTGAAGGGGGGTAACTGAGAAAGTCTATGGCAGAAAAGAAACCACATATCCTGATTGCTTCTTGTTATAATCACTTACATGTTGGAATATCAAGGCCACCTATTCAATAATTTAGAATAAAAAGACATAAATTGGTATAAAATATTTTATCTACTCTGTAGTTGCTTGCTAATCTTTTATGGGCTTTAATGAGTTTTTGTTGAACTTCTAAATACTTATTAATCCCATTAGTACTCAGCCAAGGACTCGATCACCGATCATCAATCGTCTCGTCAATCATCAATCGCCTTCAGCAATCACCAAAATCACCATTATCGTCATCATGAATACTTGATGTCACTGATGTACAACGAAGGAGCTTTCGCTCGTGTTACCCTTTCGGCTCTGGCTAAATTGTATAACGGCGAAAAAGTAGAATGACAGCGGTATAGGAAATCTTGTACACAAGCTGTATTTGGCAGTTGAGATCAGCAGCGTTCCGTTCTGAAGTTTGCTGCTCCGTGCTCTGTATTACAGACTATTAGTGATTAAGTTAATAAGGGTTATACATCCGTAATATGTTTAACATGAATAAAAATTTGGATGACTATTGATGAGATTATCAGAGCCACTCTTTGTCATAGGGGTCTCATCCTCCTTGTTTCAAAATCCGTTTATCATCTCTTTACATTCCTCAATATATTGTTAATTTTTCCAGAAATACAGAATGTTTAACGCTCATGTGCGAGCTCATCTGCATTGAGGGTTTTTGTGACCCTCCACTCAAACAATGAGAGCTCAAACGTCGTGGGTTGAATGAGGGAGTCGCTAAATAGTTATGGGTGCCCTGTGGGATCATTAAAGCTAAGCATTTTCTCGATACTATAGGGATAATCTGATATCTTTATAGATTAGAAGCTAAATCAAATAATCCACTCGCCTTGCATTAAATCCTTTATTCTCTTCGCCATCGATTTTGCAGTCAATTTCCGCCATTAGCCGAGCAAACAGGACACATTCTTGCGTGCTGTATCTACAGTATATACGTCGACGAGGCGTGATACTTGAACAGACGAAGAGTACCTGGGTAATGATTTCAATCGATCGTGAGCCAAGCACGAAACACTCGAGAATCTTCATAGCAAAGACCTTGGTTATTGTCAGATTGCTGATAGTATGAAAAGACTGACATTGGTTATAGTCAATTAAGCGGGATTTGCGAATGGCTCTTGGCATTTTTAGTGGGTAGTCGGAGAGGCGAATTCCTTAAGGTAAATGTCAAACAATATCGGTTACTGAGAAGGTTGGATACTCTGCAAAGATGACTTATAAGGTGAATGAAATGAGAACACTTGGCTTATTCTTGTTCTTCTTTACCGTGGCCAATGCTGGATTTCCTTGGCTAGTCAGCGAGGACGAAAAGACGTCATGGTTTTCGGGACCATCAACAAGTAAGTTCTGCTTATTTTTCCAGTCTTTGAATTTTTATGTGATTCCTCTTTTCGCATAGTTTTCGTTTTTTTCATATCTGCTAGTAAAAGACACGCTTCTTATTTTAAATCCTGAGTTCTAACTAATATGTATTGCCGTTGTATGTGAGCGTAAATTTCAAGCAGATTTCCCCATACTGTGTGAGCGACCGAAAAATAAAAGAATCGTAAGTCCCAACTCAGAAATAACTATCATTGGCCATCAATATATCTGCAAGGATGAATGCACAAAGAGACCAGTCTTTGCACATTCCACTGGCTTGGACTTCACTGACCTTAATATCGCACAGAGACCCGTGATTCTGAGCAAAGCAAGATGGATCAGTGAACGGCTGACCTTCTGTGAGATACAATACTTTTGGAATCGGGAGTGGAGGATTCGTTCAAACGGCTTATTTCGAATCTTATTTTGAGGACTATTCAAATTTCGATTCGGATGCTACTAATTCTCAGTATAACCATGATTATGTTTAGTTAGTTGCACTTATGCGTGAGACATGTGCCACAAGAGATAAACTATTACCAGCTTTCATGAGCCAATCTTATTTTATCCATTTTGTGTTTTCCTGCTTACTACTTTTAGCCAATCAGTGCCTGGGTACCTTAAAACCTCAAAAATCCTCCTTTTCCCTTACTCAATAAAAGTCCATTGTCATTGCTAAATCATTTATAGCTTGACACCTTGTCTAGTTTGTTATGTGTAGAAAGTTAGAAAGCTCATTGATATCAATATAATATGTCCCGTGCAAGTTTTTATTATAGGAAAGTGAAAAGTCTGTTGGTACTACAGAACTTCACTGTAGCACGAAAAAGCGGGAACATTCTTTAAGCATACTGAAAGCTTTTTTCGTCCGACACTCGTCAGAGTATGAAACGTCGGATAACGACCGAAAGGTGAACCGAAATATATAGCCAGATGCGGGTGCACGTGATATGATTAATAACATAGGAATGATGAATAATATAGGAAAGTGGTTGATGGGAAAGGCAGTGTTCTACTGTTCAAAACGTTTGTTTTTGTTTGTGAGGTGCCTCATTGACTTTGCAACATTGCAGTGTTACACAAGCTCGGATATTCTTGCAAAGAAAGTCTTGAGAAAGTTGCTGTATTGAAATCATGTTTAGGCTAAGAAAGTGTTCGTACTTGGTGAAAGAACTTTCTTAAGCAAAACGTGCTCTTAAAGTGTTCTGATTCATTAATAGTACTTTGTAAGAAATTTGCATACATTTCTATACTGAAAAAGTGCGTGGCTTGCTCAATATAGGTATATTATAGCCAACAGATACCACCGCCTCGGATAGCTTGATAAGAAAGTTTAAATCTTAAAATCCAGCTTCATTTCATGTAGCTATCGTTAGAGTTGTCATTACTAGGGCCATCTCTTTATATTCATTTGGTTTCATTGTCATGTTATGTCCTTTCAACAGGGCCACGTATAAAGTAGATGGTGATTTGCAAACTGCCCTGTATAACAATCAAAATTTAAGTATTTCTTGTCGTAAAAACTGATTGGCTTTTATAGATGGGATTAAAACAAATGGTACGTAGTGTAGTATGATACCCACTTGCTCATGTGTTTTTTGAGGTATGATATCTCAAGGTTCGATGGTTTCGATTGAAAAGTCATTGCAGATTGTAAGAACAGGTCCTCCTCATATGATATGAAATTTTCATTTTTGCGTTGCTTGTTGTTGATCGCAACTCTAGTGGGTATTCTGCTGCTCAGAGTCAATCAGTCAATCGAAATCACTGCTGTTCAGTCAAGTTCTCGTTGAAAATCGGAGACAGTCATTTGCTGCATTTTAAACGCCACAAAACTTCTGAACATAATATAGAGCTGTGTATATAGATATTTCGTGTATATAGCTTTGAAATCTCACTATTCACGTACGACAATCACCAACTTAGATTGATTGTGGTAGCCTATGTAATAGAGTTAGTGTTATGTTTCTGTAGTATCTGTCTGTCTGCATGTGCGTTAAAACTGCAGTGCTACTCAAACCCAAAAATTCTTGCTACGAAAGTCTTAAGAACGGTTCAGCACTTAAGTCATGAAAAAGCTAAGAAAGTTTCGGTACTGAGCGAAAAAGCGTGTACAGGTCCTCTCTGTACTAAGCCATATGGATGCACATAGGTTAGCGTAAGTTTGCCACCTCGTATGTGAGCCTTCCTTCTTGGTATTCTTCTATTGATGGGAATGAATGGATGGCCACGACATACAGCTAATTAATACAGTTAAGAACTTCATGGTTTCCTGTGGTGAAATACCGATTAATCTTGCGTTATCTACAGTTTTTTGCTTCTGCTGAAATGGAAGAGTGCTCTACTTTCGATTAAATGTCATTAAATATATCATATATACATATTTGAGTTTGATGAAAACCCGAATTCACTGTCTATGAAGGATTGTATAGTTCCGTGAAAAAAAAACCATCTTAGCAGTTAGAATTCGAAGTGCCTTTGATCTGTCACTTCTCTTAAAGGAATTTTCCCAGACAAACTTACAGTACATGACTCCTCTGCGAGCACTATCTCAGCACTGTCTATATACACGCTTTTTTAGTAAGAAATTTCTTTCTGAGCCAGTGCTGAAAGCTTTTTTAATAAGAAGTATCTTTCTGGGCCAGTGTTGAAATTTTCTCAGCTTTTTCATGATTTCAGTGCTAAAACTGTTTGAGATTTTGTACTGCTACTGCGTTCCGGGATCTATAGATACACATGGGGAACTTACCCATAATAAGCAAATTAGACGGTGGACTTGTGTGAAAATAGAAATTTTGAATGTATATGAGATTATAACTTTCATAGGTTTCAAAAATCCAGTACTGAACTTTCTTTGCTTTTTGAGAACCCGTGTTCTTATAAATCATTTTCTTGTGAAAAACATGTGATACAGGATCTCTCCAAATTTCTCTGAGAGGGAAACTTATTATAGGTATTGCTTCTCAATCCAACACTCATTTTCATATCTGAGGAGTTACGAAGAATACTTGTCGCTACTCTTATTAGGGCTACTTTTGCTGTTAATTGTTGTCGAGTGAAATTCGATGCCGTTGTCTTCGTTTCAAATGACAGTTGGCATAATCCTTGAAATTACCATACTCAATTGGCGTGCACTTTGATATCTATTTTTACTACCAGACTCTTTCCACTTTATATACCTTTCATAACTGATTGATGAATGATCTGGCAGGGCTTAAGACCAAGTTTTCATTCAATACTAAATTAACCCATGAAATACCATTAGCCATTTGTTTGCCTCTAAGCCTGTTAGGCCTGTAGATTATGTGGATAAGCCAATGAGGCTCTCATTATTTTTATATTCTTCTGCATTTCTCCGTTCACGGGTTTGCAGTCAATCACGTCAGAGAGAAGAACATCAATGCAAATGTGTTATGTTCTAGACAGATGGTCTGTTCTACTCTACCGCTTGGTCTGTGGTCTGGTGTCATGTGTCATTTCAACAGCTCACTACTTCATAACAGTTGAAAACTGTAATCGATTACTATCCCACATCAGTACCAAATTTTGATCTATATATCCGTTGGAATTGAAAAGGTTCCAGACATTCTTAAAAACCAAAAAACTTTGATCTCCATTACTTGTCATTTATCAGGTTATAAAGAACCATAATTGAGCATTTTTGAACAGCAAGATCGAGATTAAAACCAATAATTCTTTCAGTTTATTTTCCAAAATCTCCTCAAAGCTCCCCTGCCACTTTCAAGTAATTTCACAGAAAGCCGAAGTCTAGAAAATAGTGACTCTCGATCATTGAGTTATTCATGGTCACATAGGCCCTTTCATCGTAGTGAGGGGTAATAGTACAGAAAAGAACATTAAATTGCCGCAGTTATCTTCAAGTACAAACGCGTATTAAAAATGGTTGATTTAGATTTTTCTGCTCACCCATATTTTCTAAAGTAAAAAAGAGGTAGAGCAGAGGACATGCTTAGGAAAATTTCTAGCTCTACTTTTGCATCAAATTCCTATGAAATTATCTTATTTCTTGGAAATGATTGGTTTGCGTGAAAAACTGGGCCCTCGTCTCAAATTCAAATGATCTTGAAATGATTCTGTTTTCATGTCATCTGATTTCATTTAGTATTTCGTTGCGTTTAAGCTTAATCCCCATTTCCTTTTGGTTCAACTTTAAAATTTTCTTCGAAATCTATCGATTTTGATTTCCCGCGCCAGAAAAACCAGTAAATCCAGCTCAGACTAAACCCTGTAGCAGACAATCTCCAGTCTTTTCGCGATTCAAAATACACTCATTTTTATCAGAGTATATCTGATAAAGATAATAGAAATCAAAATTGCTTAAATTTCAAAATTGCTTAAATTTCAAAATTGATTAAGAATAGTTGCCACGTTCAAACTTCACTAATTGTCGACAGGATTACTTCACAACCCTCTGTTACAGAACGCGCTAGCTGCAATGTCAGCTTGTTCTCTTCTCTATTTCAACTAGTGGGTTAAGACAGCTCAAAAAAGCATATGAACTCTCTTCCCAATTCTAGCACAAGTTGCCTTTGAGTGTGGGCTTGAAAGCTTGAATCGATACAAGATACACAGTATTTTATAAGGAAAGTTTTTGCCCAGTATTGAAACTTTCGTTGCTTTTTTATGATTTCAGTACCAATACAGGACTTTCTTAGCAAAAAGATATTTCAATTTTGTAGCACAATAGTAGTATAATAATAGTGTCGCACAGAAAGATAAATATTACACATGAATCTATGCATATTAGACAAAAAGTATGATAGGCTTTGCTTAGAAATTTTGATTTTCAAATGTATATGAACTTGTCAACTTTTTTTGGTATCAAAATCCAGTATTGAACTTTCTTAACTTGTTGAACAGTCGAGCACCACTTTCTTGTAAACTAGTTTCTTGCAGAAAAATACGTGAATATCAGTAGATAGAGCGCTCGATGTACGAAATCCGACGAAAATTCTTCCAAGCTTTTCTTGACTTCACATTTAAAAATTATTCCCCAACTTCATATGAAGGAACATTGAAGTAGTATTTTTCACGTGCGAGTATTTATACATATTAATCTAAAGGAACTTTGTCAAGAAAGCAAATTTCTTCCATTTCATGATAATTGATGACTATAGAGTGATTGCAGTTGATTGGTGATTGCAGTTTGCCTATTTATTCTTCAAAAATATCAATGTTATTTTATGCATAAATTGCTACTGAGGGGTGTGTAATTATTCGATAAACAGTCAATGAACAGAGCAAAATGATAAGGTCAAACGTTATGTATGAAATTGTATATATTAGGTAAATGAATTGCCAAAGTTATTAATCATCATTCTATGTGTGACTTTGAAGTGGGCCAGATTCTTAGTTTAACAACAGCTAGCATTCGTCAAAGAAATTAGATTCTAATGGCCTTACTATTTGGCTGTTAATGTTAATTTAATTTCCATTCATATAATCATTGCAAGAAAAATGTTATTATCATCATCAATATTGTCATCGTCGTCATCATCATCATAATTGTCTCTTCTTGTCTTCTTTTTCTTCTTCCCCTTCTTCCTCTTCCCGTTACACCCTTCGCGGGGCCTTGGCTGACCCTGGGGTAGTTAGACCGCCTGTAAATTGTCCAAAAGAGGTGATTTAGTCGGCTACATTCAGTCTACTGTTGCCCCACAGTTTTGTCATTAGCAATGTGATCATCATCTTCTTAGTCATCATCATAATCATCATTATCAACATCTCTGCCATCACCTCCACCATCATCATCATCATGGTCATCAGCATCATCATCACCATCATCATCACCATCATCATCATCATCATCATCATCATCATCATCATCATCATCATCATCATCATCTTCATTATCATCGTCGCCATCATCATCATCACCATCATCATCACCATCATCTTCTTCTTCTTCTTCTTCTCGTTACGCCCCTCACGGGGCCTGAGACTGACCCTGGGGTCAGTGGACCGCCTATCAATTGTTTAAAAGAGGTGACTGAGTCGGCTACACTCAATCCACTCTGCTACCCCAGCAGCTACTTACCAGAACTGCAGCCTGAAGCTGCTGTGCCTGACTTTCACTGCAGGGGCCTGGTTGGACAGTTTGCCACAGGTCGTCAACATCTACCCCAATTCTGAATCTCTGCGAAATGAATCACTATCAACTTAAGGGCAGAGTCTCTCTGTGCCCGCTTGCCACCACGAGGAGGTCTCCAACCATGGGGTAGCCATCATCATCATCATCATCATCATCATCATCATCATCATCATCATCATCATCATCATCATCATCATCATCATCATCATCATCATCATCATCATCATCATCATCATCATCATCAGTATTATTGTTTCATCACAACTGTTCTTCTATCGAAACTGTACATTTGTTAGTGTGTGCACATGGGACATTTCTGAGTCGCGGTTTTCCAAGACAAGATTCTGTTACTCACAATATAACGGTATCATTTTTCAACCAATGAACTATTCAATATAATAATTTGATCATTCGACAAGCAACTATCCCATTGGTTTAAATATGACATCACTGAAACAACTGGTGTGTAAGTTCAGACACACTTAACCACTCAGCCTGGAAAATCGATGTATCCTTTGTTTCCTTGGCGACTGAAGTGTCCTGTTGTTTTTGAAGACCTCTGATCAGACTGACAGCCGTCCAATTTTAAAGTAGCAGTTTTAGAATGATACATAAATGTATTATCGTACATTTCGCTGAAAATAGGTGCAATGGGCGAAGCCTTTAAAAGATGTTTTCGGACCTCGCCCTTAATTCTTGCCTTTAATGTGAGCGATACCATTTCTCTTAAGTTAGTATAACGAGCATTAATTAGTGATTGTTATTGATTAGTGATTGTTATTGATTAGTGATTGCTGTCGATATCACATCTGATATCCCAATTAAGCCAGCTTTTGCTGCAGTCACCTTGTAAATTCACTTTTGAAGTGCTAAGTCGCTGTGTACCTGCACACTTTTGCTGTTTATCACTGTGCAAAACCCTTTCATCTCTGGATATATTGGTTGTCACTAGGTATAAAAATTAGGTAGGAAATAAGTCCCTTACCTACTGGCTCACAGGCCCGCTGACTCACTGGCGCACTGACTCACTGGCTGCTGGCTCATACGATGATTAGCTCCTTAACTATTGTAATGGTCTCCTCTACTGGACTCAGATAGCGCAATGTTTGAGAACTTAAAATTACATTAGGAGGCTCATTGGGGCAGGGAAGCTCAATGAAAAAGCTTCTATAGTATGCAATGGTTTTCGGTAAAGATCCCTTTAAAACGAACAAATTAACTTAAGATCAATAAGGAGAGTTGCATAACTGGTTAGAGAACCTGGAACTTTTCACACTGTAGCTATGGTATTGCATTACACTTAGGTAGCTTGTCATGTCCAGAGTCTTGCGTCTAAGTTACAATGTGTAAGTCTATCATGTTATCTAAGTCTACGTCTCGCCTACGCATGTAAATTTTCTGTAACGATGGCCACATAAAGTTTTCTATTGTCTTGACAAGAAAACCAACTTAAGATTCAAGTTTGCGAGGAAATGCATCTGATTATATCTCAGTTGCGTTCCCAAGCAACAGTTTGCGTTTAACCGCCATTATGGGATTGGCTGTTTCTTAGCGTTTTCCAACACTTCATGCAAACTGGATCATGAACAGACTTTTGCTATGCAGTTTGCAAAACAAAATGGCACTTTGAATTAATATACTTTTAGTCTAAGCATTAATTACACTTTAATTACATCCCAAGGTGGAATTAATTTAAACATCTAAATTAGGCATAGACAATTTAAGCAGACGAAAAAAGATAAGATGGTCGCAAAATGGATATTTCCTGATGAATTGTTTAAGGAGGCCATACACGAAATAGCAAGGCCCGAAAAGATCAGTTTGGACTTTGCAAAATGGCAATAAAAAGTCAAACACAATTGGTTCCTTTTGCTTTGAAGTAAGAATGGTATTCAGGTTTTTGGTGTTGGTTGTTAAGTGGATGCTGGCTAGATGTTGGCTAGATGTTGGCTAGATGTTGGCTAGATGTTGGCTAGATGTTGGCTGTGTGGCGACTGGGTGTTGGTTAGCTTTTGGCTAGGTGTTGGCTGTTTGCTGTTTGCTGTTGACTGTTTGCTGTGCCCGTTGGCGATTGTCTGTTGGCTATATTCTTCTCCACAGGACTATGCAATTTCGGATACGTATTGAGTCTGAGAAACCCTCAAATAAAACAATGCAAAATTGTACTCTGTTTCCTTTATATAAGTAATTAGCTTGATATTTAAGTTCCTGGTATTTTAGATAACCGACAGTAATAAACCCTGCAATTCAATAAAACAAAAGATTCTGCAGGAAGCACAGCTACAAAAAGGGCTTCAAAAATCAAATTGACGAAGAGAAAATGATGTATCCTGATATCTTTATCTCAATTTGACAGTATCGGAAATATGTAGATAATTCCATATTTGTATTTTATTTGTTTACATGGAATAGTCTTCATACATAATGAATTCGTAGAAATCAAACGACTGCTTCTTAATCATTCTGAAACCTTAGCAGCATTATTTGCTCCTTGATTGCCATTCCTCTGTTTATTTTTAGCCAATCGGACCGCAAAAGTGCCCACCAATACACCTAGTACACATTCTTTATAAGAAACCGCTTTATAAGAAACCGCTTTATAAGAAATCACTTTATAAGAAACCTAGTACTAGACAGTCCAAACTTTAAGAAACTTTCAGTTAGACATTTCTGTACCATCTTCACAGTTTTAGAAACCCCATTTTCCTCCACGGATTTAACAAGTTCCACTACAATATGTTTTGCGTGCATAGCCGTATCGTTACAGCGAAAGACAATCTTTCCCTTTTGTTGTCGTTTTCACTGCAATCTTTTTCAGTAAGTTAAAACACTTTTAATAAGCTTTTGGGGCTAGAACGTGGCCAAAAATGAAGAAACTTTTGCTACTAGGCTCTGATCCATGTTACTTATATCAAAAAACGTGCAGTACTTTTAGGAAGCGCCAACAGAGCATGTATCATCTTTTATAGGTAGTTGTAGTTATTCATGAAATAAAGTATTATCGCAAATCCTACCCCCCCCCCCCCCCAATGTCTCAAACATTACCAATGTTTTCTATATTCCTATTGACTCTCTACCTTATCAAAAACACTCTCACTGCCAACTCAATGCCAAGTTGACCAGCCTTATAGTTTCCACCATGTTGCATCTTGGCTGCTTTCACTACAACTTCTAGAGAAGGCGACTATACAAAGGGTGAATGAATAAAGTAAGGAATGGTTGAGTTAATAAAAGACTCAATGAAGTAATGAAGACATAATGGAGTAGATTAAGTGAAAACTAATAGGGAAGATACAGAGAGAAGGAGTAAAGAGGATGGTACAAGAGGGAATAATATCGAAGTGGGCAGCATGTCACTAGCTGTAAAAAGTCAATTATGGTATGATGGGATGGATTCTCACCATTGCATCCTTCTTACTTTACAAAATATACTCCATAATAATTTCTCCAACCTCTGAAGAGTCTATTTTTCCATTTAAATGTTTGCTTGTCTAGTCTCTATTATTTGTGATCTGTGAATAACGCTGATATATATTTATATGTATTTAAATAAAGTAGCCATAGACTGCAAATATTATCAGTTTTAACAAGCTTAAGTACAAATATTGCTTGATGGTTGGTCGAGAATTTCAGATACATTAGCAATACATTTAAATGGACATACCGCAAATCTTATTTCAGTAATCGTCTACTCGTTGAACATTGGGGATTGCCTTTATGGGATAACAGAAAACTATCCACCATAGGTTTGGCAAGTATATTTAATGATAAACTAGTAGAGGGAGGTCACTGGATGAAGTTCCACACTATTGCGTGATGAAAGAATATATATTGAGATGTATTTTCTCTTGTGACTAAATAAGGTCAAAGCCAACTTGACAGTTAACATGCACCGCCATTGATTACCTCTAATGGTTTACAAGAGCTACTTTTTCGGAAAAAAGCTGAATTTTTGAAAAATTTTATATGAATATTTACTAGAATGAGGACAAAAGCACCATTTGAAAGTTTTCTTGCAGGTTCTTGCTAAATACATGATAAACTTTTTGTTGTGCCATTCTGTTAGTTGAGAGAAATCTCTAGCATAGCTTATTTAAGACAAACCTTTGCTTGTTACGAAAATAGAGTACGATTGTATACTGCTGACTCACGAGTACTGTGCTCCACTTACTCTATAATCTTTGGTGAGTAATCTCGGGCCTACTTTTAAGGACGATTGGAACATTTCCGCCATGTTATAGTTGAACTGTAGCAACTCGGCTTTTACTGTATTCTTCATCTTATAAGGAAGAACAATAGGGGCGGAAGAATAAGTTGACAGTTCAGGGAGAATTCAAGACGGTCCAGAATTGCTGATCTGATTGAATTTAGGTTTCAAAACGACTGTGATGGTTTCTCGCGGTTACACAAAGTAAGTTAGGATAGGAAATCATATGAAGGAATCATAGAGTTTAAAATTCTCTCAGAAATTAATGTCATTTTGCAAATCAGTTTCACATTGTACCCTCTGTTAGGGCTCTTGCTTGGAGACAACTACTTAACGTTGAGGAGAATGTAACAATGGTTCTTTGGCGCCATACCAATCACAACATATCTAGATGAGATTGAATGTTAAGGGAGCAAACTTCACCTTAATGCATCTGCCATGCTTTGTGGAGTGTACATTAGCAAAGCAGGGTAAAGGGATATGTGAATAATGGCAGCATGAATCGAAGCTCGGTGGACAAGGCGAATGCAGTAAATTTGGTCTTAGTTGAGCCATTTTCCTCTCTTACAGCTAGTTTTGTTGCATTCCCTTCTTTCGCGGAAATTTTCACTTGGTTTATGTTCTGTCTTCGGGTCTGAGCTTGATTCAGACCTTCACTGAAGTAGTATAATGCGTCTATTCTGACTCACCATTCGTTCTTACCTTGACTCACCATTCGTTCTTACCTTGACTCACCTTTCATTCTTACTTTTACTCGAAACCGGAATATGTCCTTGTGACTGGGTAATAGTGCCCTAACTGACATAGCTCCTGGTAAGCTTTGAAATATGCTAAGGAGTGTTTATTTAACTAGTATAATCCTTTATGATTCTTAAAGTATGCTCTTCTTCAATTCGTTTCATGTTTTCTTGAAAAATGCAAGAAGCGTATGGAAAACTTAGTCGTACGATCAAAATCAATTTTAATACCTTATCATTCGTACTACTTGATGGCATGCCGTAATACCACATCGCGGTCATACGTTATAGAAGGTACTTCTCATAGAGCCTTGTTCGTGTTTGCTATGGTCAATCTTTGTCACTGTACTGTGTACGATCAGTGGCACAGTAGAACTGATTAGAAATGGACTTGCTTGATATGTATCTTGTAGGAATGAAGCGAAGAGAGCTCATGGGGAATGCTACACAACCAAAATTGGAGTAATATATTGGGGGTGGGGGGTTGACAGCGAGATTTTTCCGACAGTGTTCTTTGCAGGGTATCAAAAGAGGTAACAGTACCAAAGCAGCAAAATCCCAGTGTTTAGCCCCCCTTATTCCCCCAGTCATTGTGCCACTATGAAAAAATTTATAAAGATGACTATCATTGCAATAACTTACTTCCTTCATTTCTTAACTTTAAGATTTCTGAACAAATGTTTTTAGATTTGCTTTTACTATTTTTGGCAACCACTTAAGTGGTAATCACTACAATTTTAACTTTCTTTATTTGCAGAATGCTACTTTGCAAGAGAATGGTATTCGATAGGACAAAGTTTCTGTCCTGTCCTTAATCCATTTGGTCGCATGCCATGCATGAATTGCACCTGCTTAAAGGTATGTTTAGTTATCGGGGGGGGGGGGGGGAAGGGGCAGCAGAGAGATAACAGATAGTTTCTTAAGCACATCCTAACTTTAAATTTGCACCTCCTTGAAGGTATGCTAAATAATTGTGCTTTTGAAAGTTCTTTGGGAGGGGGTAACAGGTAGTTTCTATGGTGCATCCTGTCTTGGAATACATTAAGCCTAGGTTAACCATTGGACATAATTAAACATTTGAAACATCATAGAGCTAAAGAAGACGATCATTTTGTGTCTCTGCCAGATGGCCCTAGGCAAATTTTTATGGCAGATATATCATCCTTACAGTATCCAGATTTTCATCTGACAACTTCACAATTCATTCATTTCAGATAATTCATTGATCCCTAACAGTTTTTAGATTTCCGTAAAAGACAGTTTGTGAAAATTCTAATTGGATTTTCATGAATTAATCTTCAGAAACCTCAAAGCAAATAGATTGCATTTAATGGAAAGAAACCTCCTTTTGGACTTTTAGATATATCAAGTTATATGTAATATTAAAGCTTTGAAACATTGCAGAATTTGGCTAAGTTATTTAGGCGTTTTGCTAGAAATAGACCTATTCTTAGTTTGCTTAACATACTTCACATCTGTAAGCAAGATGCCAATCATTTCTGTGCTCTGTGTAATGGATGGTCTTTAGGCTGATATGGCGTCCGTCTTTGCTCCGTTGTATCAACCATTGATATCCATTGACGGATGCATATAATTAAAAGCAAGATTAATCCGTTCTGATGAGAGAAATGCAGGCCTAATTTAGAATCCTAAAACGTATATATGATTTCAGTTTATTTCCTGTTGCAATAATCCCGAAATGTCAAATACAATATTGGAAAATTACTAGTTCAATGGAGAACTTCTTGAAGGAGTTAGCCAATGTACTATGAAAGAGACCGTCTTGATTTCAATAGACAACAAGCCTTTTCACTCAATGTGATCGAATAATGCTGCTGAGCTTTGGTATAATTATAGTAACTCCAGAGGATAATCTTTATGGTTTCCTAATATATAACAGAAGTAGGGCTATATTTTCAAGACTAATTTGCTTCCGATTTAGCGGTTTGTATCATACTCTAGCCACAAATGTTCTTGTGATCACCAAAGATGCATTGTTTCGTGTGATTTTCAATATTGACTCTTCTGCTAAACTTTTAAGTCTTACTAAAACCCCTTTTGGGAACTTTAACAACTCTAGAAGTCCTGAGGAACTTTCTCTTGTATGTACAGCCTATTCCCATTGTGTCATCTCTGTCCTGTAGCTAAGTGGAGATTTCCTGTACCTTTCGCCTTTACGATTTGTGACCTGCGCTAAACGAAATCTATTCACAATGTTGGGATATAAACTGAAGGTTCAGAAATTGTTACTTGAATGTTGGTAGCCTTCAAAGGCTACTGTTCCTTCTAAATGTGGCAGTTATTTTTCTTGTCAATTTCAAGTATAGACGTTCAGTTGCAAGTGGTTTTCGAAGACAATATGACAGGCCCGTAGCCAAGGGGGGCCTGGAGGACAAGGCCCCTATCGACTTGTGAAATTTGACTCTGTGCCTCCCCTAAAGACATGAATTATATAAATATATGTATTATATATATTGACTGTGCCCCCATTGTGAATTCAAGCTGGCTACGGGCCTGCAATATGAGAAATATTGACTTGCCGTGTATTGCAACTTGCGAAAAAGCTACACGATCTGCAGCCTAGTTTTTCTGTGAAGATTTATTGTCTTTCTGTCAACAGCATCCACAGTTTGCCTTTTTGAGGCCAAGAGTTTCGTGTCGAAATGTCCGTAGTGAATGTCCGTTAGTCTCATGTGCTGACCCAGTGACCAAGGACAGAGAGTGTTGCCCATCATGCCACAAAGGTATTCATTATTTCTCTTTCGTTTATTTTCACAGAATAATCGATATAGAGTAGAATAGTTCTCTTTAAATAAACAACTTACTGTCCTTTCATGAAGGACCTATCGTACATTCCCTGAATAAGTTTGCTCATCAAGTACAACTAAGTCTGCTTTGGAATTCCCTTTTTGACCTTATAGTTTAGAATCTGCAAATCTACTTGCTTTGTTTTCAACCTTGAAATTGTCCAGTTCTACCTATCAAAACCAGCTCGTTTTTCTTTACACTTAACAATAGCGTAAAGTCCCTTAAATTTCTGCCAAAGATTTCTATCTAACTATCCCTTTGTATTTCAGAGTACACTTCACTGTTGCTTCCCACATCTAGAAGCTCAGGCGAATCTAATATTGTTGGATTGCATCTAACTTTGGGACGTAAATCACTGTTTTTATCATTAAAAAGCGAAAGGTAATAAGCACTGATAGATCATTTACTCGTCTTATTGTATATTAGTTTGATCTTGGCCATACTTTGTGGTCATGGAAAAGGAGACTGTGATCTTGGAACATAGAAAGTGTGGTCAACTTTTGTTAATGTTGAAACTCCGAATTTTCTTTTATCATGTTTGACCATCATTCCATACGATAACCGTTTGTAGCTCTTCATGGTGTTCCAGAGAAAACATGTAATACAATTAAAAGTGACATTAAACAATAGAAAATAATACCTGCAATTTTGGAGAGTCGAAGGGTGTGGCCATTGAATAGTTCCTACAGGGCGTGGCCAAATTGTATCATAGAATGGTGTGGTCTTGGACGTTTTCTTTAAAATAGGCACTGATTCGTTTTTGGCAAGTCAGTCTAAATCTCATTATTTACTCTTTTAAGCATGGTCTTCCTTTGGACATATCATAAACTCTTTTCAGAGATAATCAATGTTTGTGTGGTTGAGCGACTGTATAGTTCTGTCGATTTTTATAGTCTACGGAAGGCATATGTCAGCAGATTCTGGTTCCTCTACGTATATCATTTTCTAGCTGCATGCTAATGTATTGTTTAGGAGCTGGTATCATTCAATCGGTGCAGCTAGAGAGGATCGATTTCTTGTCTTCTTTATAATGATGCTCTTGTGTATATCGATTTCTTGTTTATATGCTTATGTCAAAATCACTACTAGTTTGAGATAGTATGTCCAACTATATGTACCATCTCTATGGTCAGTGATGGAGCTCTCGATGTACAAAGTCGGGACTCACGAGTTCGATTCCCGCTCGGGTCATTCACATTTTCACACCTTCACTTCACATTTTTTGCTAAATCCTGTTGTCATAACCTAGATCATATAATCCTACAATTTTACAGTGTGTGCTTTGATCTGCTTGCATTACAGAACAACAGAGATCATAAGCATCAAAATGAAAGATAGACTATCAGGACGAACATATTATTATGTTCAAGATAACAACTTGAGATTATCTAAATCCGACGGAAAGGTGAATTATGTAGTACCAATTGTATTAGCCTTATTGATAATTAGATACTTCAGTATACAGAGGGAGTCGTCTTTCGGTGCTCCATCGCCACAAATGTATTTTCTTGTACTTTTGATTTAATCAGAGTTGCATATTGATGATGTGGCACTAAAGTAGCGTAAGCCATTGCTTTACCTTTTATAACGTATTGATTAGTTAATGTCTCAGAAAAAGGGACTGCTACACTCCATCTCATGTGATTGTAACAGAGCACATCCGCATTAAACTAAAATGTTGCTACACCCACAGCCATACAAGCAGTTGTTACCCAAATTACTAAGCACAACACTGTGAAGTCAGTGCTAAAGTCTAAAATCTCTCATTCAGTCGTAGTTTCCTTTGCGATATTTCACAAATTTCATCGAGCATAAATTTGCTAGAAGGTTTCTTCCCGTACACGCTTTTTTGAACCTTAATGTATATTCGCTTTAATCTTCTTATTCTTGAGGTTCTGTTTGCAGATTTGCATAGAGGCCAGCTTTCCAGAATTTTCAGTCGAGGAGTTGGTGAAAAGAAGGGTTCTAATGTTTGAAATTTCAACACGTGGCTCTGTAGTATACCAAGGACTTCTTTCACCTCATCATATGTTCAGTGAGGGTGAGTTATTAAGATAAATATTGCTTACTTCATATTGCTTACTTACTTAATATCTTACTTACTTCATCTGGATATTACATTAGTTAGATTTGTCATTTTTGAAATACAGTCTTAAAGTTCTTAAAATGCTCAATTAGATGCAAGGAGAAAGTCTATGCCTCTAGTTATTTTAATAACTCTAATTTGAGTATTTAAGCAAAAAGTGCAAACGTTTTGCAGCATGCTTAGATCACATTTTTCTTTAAGTGCCCATCGGAGTATAGCATGTTGGGTAATTACCCAAAGGCGAACAGAAATATATAGCCAGATGTAGATATGAGTCCTAGTGATGGGAGGTATAGTGCTTCTAATGGGCCAAAGCAAATTGCCCTGATGTCGCTATTTCAGTGTCTCCCAATCTTTGTCGATTGGGTCTGTTTGATGGTTAATCTCTGGGATTCCAGGCTGATTTTTGCACTGATTCTGAACATTCTTTACCATTAACATATTAACATATAAGAAATACTCCATCATGGTGATATGTTATGAGATTTCATTCATTGAAACAGCTCATGTTTCATTCGGTCTTTTTAGTGCCTTTTGTTGGATTGCTGAATCCCCACAGACTGTTTTTGAAGAAGCCTTATGTTGCCGCCGGTATGGTAAGCATGAGTGGAGATAGACATCAAGAGAAAATAGACATTCGCTTGTCCGTCCTCTTTCAACCGGGAGAGATTCCATTTAATAGTGAGTTTTTAAGGTTTTTGCGAATGACTAAGGAGACCTTTGGTGTTGGGAGTCACATTTATAATAGAAAATAGATTATCTGCAAAAAGATATCATTGATACCTAATGAGAAATTATTTTAACGTTCCATGTTCATCATTTGATATGAATACAGCACAGAAAATCTGCTTGCCTGATTTATAGTCTGGGAATAAACTTGTCTTCATTGAAGAATTTTATCATTACTTCGTGGGGTTCACTTGGAAGATCATCTCTCACTAACAAGCGCCTTCAATATTTCAGAAAATTCAAAAGGGGGCAGTATCTTAGTCAGAATTTTGAAGCGTCCATGGAAACCAGACAAATTATCACCAATTTTGAAAACGTATTCAGTTAAAGTGCGGAGAGATTATATTGTAAGTACCATTAATACTATTTGTCCCTGTAATACCTATTTGAACCTGTTATGCCTCGTAATACCTGTTTTTATGTATGATACAAGAAGCAATAAGATAGAAATTATTGTCATTATATTTATATTATTGTATAATTCTTTAACGTGTATAGCTATAATGCCATCTTCTATACATCTTACATTTTAAAATCTGCTAAAAATATTGTAGGCTAGTCTAGATAAATTAGTTTTTAACGGTATTTTTAACGGTCTCAAGTATTTAGAACTATCAATATTGTTATGAGCTCGCATTTCCATTGGAAGACTGTTCCAAAGACTCGAGGCGGCATAGGTGATAGTTCAATTTATTGGGGACAATAATGCTTGTACAAGGAAGCATTGCAACTTAGCATACTGTTTGACTATAGTTTTAGCCTAATCACCTATAATTTGATGATGATTAATGAGTCTGTAATATTATCTTCCATTTCCAGTACAACGGAGAAATGTTAGTGAAAACATTTGAATGGAAAAAGCCTCGGGTAGCACACTTCAGATGGATGGTGCGTGGAATAATTTTTTTCACTGTCGACTTCGTATGGGAGACCCAGCAAAGTCGCTTGTTTGGCAGAGTGCTGGTCCATGATTCCTGTCGCAGTGAGTTATCCTCATTCTCACCTGTCATTCCTTTCAGTTCTAAACAGGACTGACCTGACTAAATAAGTACATCAGGTCGCCTTATTGGCACATTTAAACTATAACTTAATTATGTTGTTTTGTATATTTCTCAAAATTGGCTGCCTGGAAGGGGCAAACCTTTTAAAACCAACGGAGAAACATGTGACACCGCATTTAACCTAGATATTTGGTAACAGCATACTTATGAATTGTTTGCTTATAAGGCACATTTCAGCTTTATAAGGCCGGCGATGCAAGGCATCCAAGAAGTGAAATAAAAACTAGAAAAACAAGAAGTAGAGGCAATCGAACGCATTTCCAAGACCTGGGAAGCCATTACTTGTTTCGTATAACCAGAACAAAGCAAATGAATGAATATTAGTGCATCGAATAATCTCATAGAATATATGTATCAAAAACTTCTTCAATGGTTTTGTGTCTGATTGCAGGGCAATATCTGGAATACACGCCGGTTACTTCAATTTAGGCAAAGTTTACTAACATACTGAAATATTGTCTTCTATTTTTAGAATTTTATTCGGTTTTGAATGGAGGTGGTTTGAAACCTCCAAAATCTACCACTTCAAGTGGAATTGCAACATTGGGATTTGGTGCCAAAGCAAAATTGCATTATAAGGTATGTAAATAGATGTAATGTGAAGTTTATTGATCCATGAACTTATTTCATCGTCTTCACCTTCTTTGAATTCACGGAATCAATTGCTCTAAAAATCAATGGTAACTTCTGACCCCTCTAAACTAGGGTATTGAAGCAAAATTCCAACTGCAAGCTCAAATAAACACAAGTGTTCGAGTATATATCTTTCAACAGGTTCCTGTAGTTTTAGACTTTTTAATTGACATCTTGATCGAAATCGAAAGTTCTACAACATACACCACACACACACATATACACATATGCACAAACACAGACACGGAGTACAGACAAACACACACACACACACACACACACACACCACACACACACACACACACACACACACACACACACACACACACACACACACACACACACACACACACACACACACACACACACGCCGTATGAGTTTCAGAAAGTCGTGTCATTAATAGAGATCACTTAAAGTGGTGCACACACTGAATACACAAATGCACATATGCGTGGGCATCTCATAGCGCTGTTCTTTTCATTGTAAAATTCCGAACAGATTCGTGGTCATAGATGTTCAGTTGAGCTTTACAAGATTACAATGACACTAACCTTGCAATTAAAGGGCTTAATCTGACTGGTTTTATTACCCAGTTATTCCAAAGAAATTACTTCATGATCGCTTTCATGATCCCTGTCTTATCAATTCAGCATTGAAAAAGTTGGGATTTATAGTTTTAAATAAATATACCGTTTCCTGCATGGTAATTCGGATTAATATTCACCAGACCCATTGATTGTCTCCCTTTTAAATCTGCCCAAGCATGAATGAACTTGTCAGTTAATGGAGGCGGAGATATAATCCATTATTAGGGTACATTTGTACGACTGAGATATTGCTTTAACGATTAGTTTAGGCCTTGGAGCGAGTGTAGTTTCATTGTTTCGTTGTTTGCTGTGAGAAGTAGTACCCAAGCGCAAAATATGTCATTTGATCCTAACACCTCTTAAGGGCTATGCATAGCTGTATACCAAAGACTTCTCAGGCGGTTCTGGTAGTTTGGAAAAGCATTATGTTGTTTGTTAGTGTACAATTTTGACTTTTTGAAGGATTAATTAAAACTGAAAAGAAATAAAGAAGGGCTTAAAATCTTGAGTCATTTCAATCTGAGTACAGTTACTGGAATGAATATATCTTAACTTTTCCAGCCAAGTATGAAGAGGATTCTTGTAATTATGGCGTTTCTTAAAATTTGAAAATACATCAGAATAATCAAATCGCAAACAACCCGATCGACAATGTGTCATTAGGACAGAGTTTTGCCTTTCATTAAGATAGTTATTTATGCGTATAATAAGATTTCGTCTTCAGCATTCCGTGCTTTTGTTTTGATGGGAACGAGCAGCAACAGACACTTATTAAATAACTGTTGCCTAATCATGATTGAATAGGATATTAAAATTTTCAGTAGTGCAGAATTTTGTTTTATATCGACCCTTTTTCGTTAAAGAAATATTCCTTTTTCGCATACATTGATTTAGACTACTTGGTATAAGTTGTATATGACACTAAATATTGCGATATTGTAACTTTTGGATATTGAAAAAGTAAATGATGGCCTTTTTCAAGAACTGCTGTAGTTTTGAACACAGAGTAACTAGTAGCTCATGCCAAATTCTCACCCTAGGAGGTCATTTGTACTGATAGCTTTGCTACGACTATCTGCTGTCATTTTTACTCTCTTCATACATGCGATCTGTTAATTTTCAAGCAATTCATTTCGCCTTACCCACATTTTAAGGTGATTGGAAAAGGGACCGCAAAAGCCCACAAAATGGATGTCCTGGTGGTGGATATGTATGACAATTTACTTAAGAAGTTAACGACAATACGAAGAAATCCTGAAGAGGATACATTCAAGGTGAGGCCAATTATGGTTCTGATTTAGCCTACTTGCTGTGGAGTTCGGTAAACGAAAACGAATTTTCTGTTATCTTTTGGTAGCATTTCAGAGCCTTTCTTGTTCACGTTCCAAAGACAGCGTACAGAACAGGTGGAATTGTGCCTTAGGCGTAGTGTATCTTGTTTGCAATGTGACAGCATAGACCACAACACATAGGAGCCTTTCTATGTTGCGAGTTTATTTGTTTAAATCGAAGTTCTACGGATTGCGTTGTAGCAAACAACCGGGACGTGAGAGATATACAGGAACTTGTATAGATAGCAGAACAGATTGGCTGATTCGGTAATATAGATGTTAAAATAGAAAAGGTACTGTGTTATTTTTAACGATGCTCTAATGAATATGGCTGGAAATTTTTCATCTGAAATATTCTAAGTATTTGATATTCATTTAGGCATCTGGTATTTGGGAGAAGCCTTCAGCTGAAGTAGTAAGTTTATTATTCAAAGGAAAGATTTTCATCAAAGTGAAATCAAATATCAAGGCAAATGATGAGATGCGCGGGAGAATCATTCAGACTAATTATCTAAACGAGGCTAATTATGAGCACGGTGAGGCTTGAATTTATAGTTCACTTAAACAAGCTTTTCTTGTCTCGAGGGAAATGCCTTTTTATTTTAGTGTTGGCTTACAGGCTGGGTATTCTATCAATGTTTTCTTCCTAGCAAGAGCCCAACTTGATTTTGTCACTTTGAGTTAATAATATTAGTAATATTTTGTCAGGATTGCTTTGTCAGTAGCACAATTATACTGTTGTCAAAGGAGGACATGTTTTCTAGCAACTTAAAAATATATCTTCAGATGTAAAACAATATAGCACTATACATAAAGATAAAAGGTTGAAAATCAGAATCGACGCCCTTGCACTTAGATATATAAGTAAGGCAGTAGCAGGTTTTATGTAATGTATTAAGGGCATGTGGGTTTGGTTTCACATCGGTTACTTTCAGAGCCAGCAAACATGTATGGAAGGAACATTGATGCAGATCAAAGAGGCTAGAACCTTACAAATCGATACTTAGAGCAAAACTATAAAAATATTCGCATATTAGAGGGCAAAAGCACAGAATCACTTGTTTTGGAGTATTACCTACTTACGCTTAATACATTTCAGGGTCAATAATTTCAATCCATGATGTTGACAGCAAAGCAGCGTCAAAGATATCGGCATTAGCTGTATTATCAGTAAATGCTAAATGTAATATTCATTACGTACTGCACCTGAAAGGGTATTCTAAGACATCAACAGCGTACAAATTGATTCGCGCAGTGCTAAAATTAGATGGAATGTTCAATGGAGGACAAAGGGAATCAACAGAGATTATGATGGAGCCTTTCAACGAGAATTATATAGTAAGAAATTGTCTCTATATACTTTGTCAGACTAGCCGTTCTGTTTATTTATTGTGCTTCAGATTCAGCCACAGTGTGATATGTAAAGCGACAAAGCTGTGCTTTCCAGTTTAATGGAATTTATCTGGAATTATGTTACAACCGATATAGAATTAATCAAAAAGGAAAATGTAGCATAAGCCAGATAAAACACATTCTATGAATGTAGGTTAAGTTTGTACAATTCATTCACTTTACAACTAATTATAACTGATAAAAAGCGATAGATAAGGGCACACCCCAAATTATGTTCAAAGTTCAAAGTGATATATTCAAGGCTACACTAGGATGATATTTCAAGTGATGCTTAAAATGATATTCAAGTGACATTCAGGGTGATAATCAAGGTTACATATAAATAATGTTCAAATGCCAATATTTAAAGTGATACTTAGAGTGATATTCAAGTGATATAGATTTGGTGCTCAACAAACTGTTCAAGGTGATGTTGATATTTTAGAGTTTTCTCTGACATTATTTTATCATCTTTTAAAGGCCCATGGCTCGATCATCAAGCCTTCAGAAAAATTGCTAGTGGGGATTGTTGCAGGCATGGCTCACATTCAAATACACACTAGACGATTTGTTAGCAAAGAATTGAAAGGACAAGTGAAACTTGCTCGCAATGACTGCCGTAAAATAGCGAAAAGAGATGCAGCTTCATATTTACAGAGATCGTTCGTAGGATCAGACCTCAATGTTGGCGTGTGTCTCCACCAGGGACGATTTTATGACCATGGAGCAGAGTGGCACCCTTTGGAAAGAGATGGAGTTACAAAACTTTATTGTATAAGATGCAGATGCAATGTAAGTACGAATGCCAGGGAGAGACACACCGGCTTCCTTCTCTCTTTGCGATGCATTCATCCTCGAACACAGACACATGTTACCTCATAGAATTGCTCAATGATCTATTAATGATCTAAGCTGTAGTTTGAAAAATCTTGTTTAGCAATTTGATAACAGGCACGAAGCCAGTACTGAACAGTAGACTTTCCCTTTCTGTTAAGCGCCCAAAGGTGCAAGCGTATCAAGAGATAGTCACTTTTCCATTTACTGCTTACTATGTATCAAATTTCAAAATTTCTTTTTAAGTTTTTAAGCATTCACACAGTTTCATCCATAAAGCTCTTTGACAGGCAGAGAAGGGTATCACCATTTTTGGGCAGACAGTACCTCTGTGCCCCCTTGGCTTTGTGCCTGTTTCATAATTGCTCTTTTTAAACTCTTCTTGTTTTAGAGAAGACATGTGTTCTGCAGACAGATATCATGTCCAAAACCAAATTGTATCAACCCAGTCAAAGTTAGTGAGCACTGCTGTCCAGTTTGCACAAGTAAGTTTAAGGTTCCCTAAATTCTTTTGGAAAGTTTATTTCATATACTAAGTTGACTAATATAGAAAGCCTTGATTGTGAATTTTTTGTTAGATCTAGTCCTTAGGTATCAATAAAAGTTATTGTAAAAAGATAAAAGATTATGAAGGCGCAATTTGTTGTTTATTGGCGTAAGCTCTGGTTTATTCTAAGGTATGAGATATGCACTCAAAACCATATACCTCAACTGTAAGGCGCAACTGTAGCTTAAATAAACTTTAAATTGGTCAAGTTGGGCCCTTCATTAAATTGCTATCCTCGAATTGGCCTTCACTATCGATCAACAACTTGTAACAAACTAAAAGTCCTGTTGACAAACTAAATGTAATCTTATTTCGTCTTTTATATCACTGCACATTTCAATAGTCATAGAAATCGGCTTAAGGGTTTTATTGCCTTTTGTTAATAAGGAGACTTTGATTGAGAGGCTGCCATTGCACGTTGTCTGTTCTATGATGGATACTATACGTAAATCAAGTTCAATATTAATAATGAAAGTGCTCATATAATTCAATAGGAGAACGTTAATTTAGCATTTGGGGCTTTTTTATGGTAATAGAACGTTATATCCAATTTAAGCTATCCAATTTAAGCTTTATATTTCTCTGTTCCGCGCAGGTCCTCCTAATGGCAAAGCGGTTGATCCGAGGAAAGGTTGGATGAGAAGAAACTAAATTGCTATATTTTATACTTTTGCACCATCTCATTAATTGTTGTGACAAAAGCTGCCTTGCTTTTTCCACAAAAGTTCATACTATTGCTTATCTTATTGAGGAACCCGTGATAATCAAGTCAAACCACGATGAATAGATATTAATCTATTATTGGGAAATATTGTAGATTATGCATAACTTTTCATGATTACATCTATGATAATGAAATTGAGAACTTTTTTGCCAAATGAATTTGTAGTCTTTAAATCATAGTATGTCTTCTCATTAGCTTGTGTGGTGGGTATGGCATCCAGAAATGACATAAGAGCGATTGGAGAAGCATGGCATCCAGTAGTTCCTCCTTTTGGAATGATCAAGTGTATTGTCTGTATTTGCAAGGTTAGGCTCGTTGCTCTAATTCAGAAGTAATTTCTGTCCATTTTGATTTCAATAATAGTGACTGTCATCATATAATTATTAACAGTGCAAAAGAGGAAACGAAACTTTGGAAATGAACTGCTTCAAAATAAGGCCATTTGATGAGTTTTCTTTTGCTTTTTATAAGAGGAGCAACGAATCACTGTCTTTCGGCGCTGCATGATCTATGTGTTCATAAGTTGTTTATAGATTATATAGCAAAAGAAAATACTTAATGAAAGCATAATTATGTTGCTCTTGAACAATGCAAGTACGTAGACTGTGTAATATATTCCTTCAAAAGTTTCTGTTTTATTAATATCAAAGTGAAACTTTTCTAAACGTTTAATTTCCAGGGCGCCCCAGGCAATCACAAATGCTCGCGAGTTCTCTGTCCGAAGTTGAACTGCAAGGACTCAGTGAAACCTCAAGGCTCATGTTGTCCCATTTGTCCAGGTTAGTTTCTCAGCTGAGAATCATACGCGAGTAAATTCTGTAAATATGTTCTACTCCCGCATTACTCTCCCAATACTGTGATTTAACACCGCTGTCTTCTGCATGGCTTAGTCAAAACATAAAATATCTAATTAGCTACAAAATCAAGTCAGACATTTATGTTACCACCAGCGCTACCCCAATGGCTGGCCACTCCGTTGCAACGTTCGTTAGTTTAGACTCTATCCCATAAGCAAGGTTCATATCACAGGGATTCAATGCTATATCTGTTCCTTGTTATATGCTTCCTCCACTCTTGCTGAAGTAATGCTTATTTGCTTTGTATGTAGCGAGGAAAGATCCCGACTTTCAACGAAAGACTGCTCAGCAAGGAAGTGTAACAGGAAGAAAAAGTAATTTAAACAACTTTGATTTTCACAAACTCAGACCTCTCTGTAGCTTAACCACTGTGATTTTCAGGATGGAAATGAGACTCTCAAACTTCTCACTTCTCATTTGATTCTCACACTTCAAGTTAGTATGCCAATTTCAAGGAAATTCAACCATCGTACATACCCACCCGGTCTCACAGTTGGTTCTTTTTTCACAGTTGCTTGCTTGTGCTAAGTTATTCTTAAGTCTGAAAGCAGGATACGTATCAAATTAATGGTATCAATTGACCCACACTGAATTCGCCCCACTTAGAGCTTTCACCGCAGAAGTCTTCGCTTGAACATTTTTCCAGTTTTATACTTAACACTTTCTTTCTTTCTTTCTTTACCAGAGGCTGGCTGCTCATATGGTGAACAGAAATATTTGCACGGGACTTCATGGAAACCTGTATTACCTCAATTTGGCATTCTACGTTGTGTGATTTGTCGCTGCAAGGTAAATGAAATTTCTTAAAATACTAAGAAAACATTGCTGTGACCCATGTTTTGCCAGTGATTTGATGTGTTTGGCAATTATATCTAATTTCAATTTTGTGAACCTGGATTAAAATTAAGCTGTCAAAAACTGTGAAATAGTATCGCTATATCTACAAGGAAATAAACGTAGGCATATAACTCTTTATGGCCTAAGCAACTTCTGCATTGCTATGATATTTGGCACATAATGGTTTGTTACTATCTTCACATTTTTTTGCAGAATGGCAGAGTCAGATGTAGGAGACTAAGGTGCTTAAAATCGGCTAGATGCCGTTTGAGAGCTGGAAAATTACCCACCGACCCATGCTGTAGACATTGCACGTTGCAAGAAAAGACACATTGATACAATTCATGACGACAGTTTTGCAGGTTTTACCACTGTCTTCTGCTTGAAAAAAATAAAGAGGCACGGAATGCCCTCGCTGTGCTCCTAAAATCGTAACAGTTTACCTGTTATGCTTGGACATATCAAGTAAAATACTGGAGATAAAGTAAAGACTATACGCGAGAACATGTGTTCTCTTTTCGGTATAGATGTGCAGAAGTCTCGTAGTATTCAGGTTTCTGGTTAAAAACTATGTGGCTGTGTTAACAGTATATTGTCTGGCCAAATCTATATGGTTGTCTCTACAGAAGAGGACCTTGAATAAACTATGCGGCAGTCTCTACAGTAGAGAGCGTAGCATCGTTATTTTTCTTTTCATATAATGTAGCCCACAGCCTAGACTTCTGTATTTATAGAGTTAAATTACTTTAGAACACTATGGAACTTTTTAACAGTTCATAGAAATCCGCCCTCATTGACCTGTATACTCTATAGCAGTTGTTCCCAAACTCTTCAAATTATTTTGCAAGGTGGTCCCCTACAGAGTGCTTTTTCAAATTAGTGTCCCCTTGGAGGAGTAAATATATTTTGTGATTAATATACTTTCAACAAAATAGATTAAAACAATTGTTAGGAAAGAAAACAGCGAGTCAAACAAGCAAAGACAATCTCCCAAAGCCCTCCGAAACCTGTCGCAGTCCTCTTAGGGACTGCGCACCCCAGTTTGGGAACCAGGGCCCCATAGTGTAAGGGTAGTTAACTAACTCCACAGAGCTTCAATTAAGGAAATTACTTCAAGCTTTTTCACTTCGAAAGCAAAACATTTAGAGATTTGTGTTTATTTGGCCAATTTTTGTCTCAAATGAGATCCTACTGCATTCGATATAGAAAGTCAAGGTGCACGCCATGAGAGCCAGTTTAGGATTTGCAAATGAATGGGGATACTCCATAAAACAACTCCAATAAAAACAGACACTACTATTATTTAGTCAAAGGAATTTTGTAAAATCCTTAGTTTCTAAAAATGCTATCGATCAACTGCCACTTGTCAAAGATTGGTTTAAGAAATATGACATGAGGAACCCAGAGAGTTCTAAATTATGTAGGGTATCGCTGGGCTCCCCTAGTTCTGTACAACGACCTACCAACTATGCTCCGCCATATGCTCAAAAGAATATGACGACCGTTTAGTCTACTTCATTTTTTTGATACAACTAATAAGTCAGATAAATTCCACGTTTCTGTAACCCAATGTTCATACCAGTCGAATGTTCTTGCAAACTGTGGTCCACCTGATAATACCAGATTTACATTAAGATTTGCCTTTGCGAAATTCTATCAGTTTAAAAAGAAATTGGCACCTTTACTTATGGTTGTCTAGGGGTAGGACCAAAGATAGCTGAGTTTCTTGCAAAAATTCGTACCATAATAAATGAGCCAATTTTTCCGGAGGGTATCTAAATTTTAAGCACATGCAAGGGCTTTTCTAGAGCTACGTGTGATTTCAAAAGCTTTAGGCAGGTATGGTGCTTTAAGGTAGAATGATAGGATACCGGAATCTATCAACTATACGGCCAGAGTATACGTTTTATTACCTCTATGAATTTTACTTTCGTGTAAACATTTCTTATTGCAGTCCGCACTTCTTTCCTTTTATACAGCCATGTAGTATAGTTACTGTATAGACTTGAAGAAGACCATCTGTCATTCTAAAAACCTCTTTTTAATCTTTGCAAGAGGTTGAAGAGATAAAGAATGGCCTGCTAGCGCGCATTTGTACTTCAACACTGTATCACTGTAAATATGTATACATTTATAAGATTATCATAAATTATCATAAATTATTTAACTGTGTATTTCCCTTTCCATTGAGGAGCCTTTAATGAAGGTACTAGTGCTTATAGAATGCTATTCATAGTTTTTCTGAATATTGTCCTGTCTCGACACTAAAGAGCGAATCCATTTTCCTTGATTTGATGAGATGTTCCTAAATAATCAAGTGTGTCTGCTGTCCGGCCGTTCGATCACAAACGCTTCTTGCTAGATATTTTACAAAGCAACTCAATTAGAGTGCCAGCATCTTATCTCAACCCTGCGTTAGACGATAGGGATTGAAATGCTATTAAACAATCAAATGGAACAATACAATTACTACAAAGAACAGGGCATGACGTTACCACAGGGGACTTGTACATGCTTATCACTCCTGCATCCAAACATAAAACGAGAAGGAACACAGCATTGGTAAGAGGAAGGGTCGCAGTTGTTCATTTGGTCATATAGTAATGTATGAAAAACAAAACAAACGTAATACACATTTAAATCGACAAACGCATGTAGATTGCATGAAGCTAAATGTTTCACTGACGCATTGGTCCTGCACTGCATTCATACTTTTGTTCACCACACAACAGCTCAACTAAGGCCAGGATGGGTGGTTGACCTCAAATACATATTCACTTCATTAAGCCTGTCCCACTTCACCAACAGGTTGGACGCCACTATTCCACATGGTTTTAATGGTAGAATTGCACCAAAATGAACGGATTTACTTCTATGCTAGAATGTTTCTCGCAACGTATTCCAGTTACTTTCAATTTCGCTGCAACATATTCAGTTGCAATACCCAGCTCGTTAATCCATTAGCCAGCTGATCTAATTGAATTTCAAAAGGCTTCAGCGTGTCCATAGTTATATCAAAAGCATGTGCTAAACGTTTGATTCCTAATATATCTATTACAAGCATCCAGAATATTGGATGCAATAATCTAGTCATCACTTTTCTTTAGTGTGCTCTCATAGGTAGCCATTAAACAGGGAAATGGAAGAAGGGTCTAACACTTAAGATATTTAGGGATTTCTCCCGTCACCTTTACAAACTGGCGGTTTTCCTATCTCTTATTTGGTCAATTCTCCCCTTGTCCCTTCCATTGTCAAATCTTCGTCATTCTCTATTCTTCCTTATCAGTAAAACTCCTGTAATTAAATTACACAATTCCATACACCATGCTGTATCTGAACATTTAACTTAGTGAATACTTTAGTACGGTGAGATTTGCCTGGTGGAAACAGACTTTGGAATATTTTTGCATATAGCAGACTTTGGACACGATATCCACCTCTGCAAAAGACGCGAGGTTACGAAAAGTAACACTGCTGTGAGGGAGAGATGCCATTGAATTATCATTATTGCTATCATTGTCAATATCAATTTTATTTACACCATCATCAATTTTATAATGATTGCAATCAAATTCATCAAAATTATCAACATCATAGCAGTAATTATCAGCATCGTCATTGCCACAAATCTGTATGTACTCTGGTATGGATCTAAAGAGCCAAGTCCATATTTTGTGTTTGTACTTCCTCCTTGTTTTACGGCAGCATAGTAAAACGAGTCTATTTCAAAAGGGCAGCTTGGGTCCCGCTGGTAGAGCTGTCTCTGAAGTGCTGCCAGATATGAAGGTGAGGATTGTTCGTGTTGTGTGTTCATGAATGTGTCCAACACCCTCACGAATGAATTTTCGTTTAAACAGATTCTGCAGCCGAGGGTTGGCTGATATACAGTGCTTGTGGTGATTATAGATAAGCAACATTTTGCCAGGTGACATCACCACGTACGAAAGAAGAAAACGATATTCAATATATCAGCCTCGGCCAGGCTAGCTACAAACAAGTGTGGTTTCAGACTTTCAGTAAGGCATATGCAATCAAAAGTATGGAGAAAGATATGCACGAAGAGTACTTTTGGAAGACTGATAGCTACCATTCCTATCACTCGAAGGAGAGGTAAGCAGAAAAGCTCCACATAATACTACGTATTTACAAATACTGAGAACGAGTTTATTTGGTTGTAGAAGAGTCAAAGGTGTTTATTTCCGTAAATCAAATACGACCGTAATTTGGCTTACATTTAACAAACTCATTACCCGTTGAAAACTAGATGTTCATTTATCAGCTATTTTTTATCTTAGACGATTAATTATCTCTCAACATAGCTAATCTAAATGGGTATTGTCGCAGTATATTTTGTTACTCATTAGACCGAATTGGTTTACACTCAGGTTTTCTCTGCTGGTGCTTGCCCCGGGAGAAATATACTTTGAAGACTTCAGTGCTTTCTATTACCCATTTACGGTCTCAGAAGATGACGCATTTAAGAGGTAGGCTGTACATCATTTGTCATTGAGCCTTTTCTATTATGAGAACTTCCTTTCACTATTAATTTTAACGACAAAATTGCTGATCCATGACCGTAAATAGACGGTTGAAGGGCCTATCTTACCCTGTCAATCTTCAAGAGTCATATACCAGAGAAGAAATAGGCTAAAATAAATGAAACTGTACAGAATTGAATTTTGTATCAGGAGTTGACAATTTTAAATGTGTGTTGTTATAAAAGGATGATAGCTCATTTGTTCAATAGACCTTGAAGTATTGTATACCTGAGAGGAAGTCAGTTTCTTTTGACCATGTAATGGTATTCCCTTTAAATTGCTTTGAGAGTAGTAAAAAGTATTTTTAATGAAGTTTTCCTTCATTGTGTTAAAAATCTTAAGGAATGATAGATGTTGAAAGTTTATTACTATGTAAGTAAAATAGTATTATTGTGGTTTATTTTAGGAGACAGAAAGGAAGGCTAAAGCTATGTTCAAAATCACTTGTTTTTGATCCACTTGAAAGTTCTCACCCTATGATAAAGGTAATATGTACCATCAGAATAAGTCATGTATTATATTGTCAAATAAAAAGCATGGATTTCAATGCTTAAATGTTGAACATTAGGGAGGATCATTTATCAGAGTAGTTTCACTATTGAGAAATCTAGTTTGCATATGTGTCACTGTTTACTTTTGGTTTGACAAATGTTTTGATCTTAATTTATGTTGTGGCATTTGAAGTGAAATGAAACTGAAATTGGAAATATTTGAATCAATTTTCCAAGAGTAAAAAGTAGACCAAAGAACTTTGGAAAGAAATATCAAGAATATTCATTAGGGATTGAGAGGTAGTAGAGATATTGGCCTTAACAGAATGACCCGAAAGTCTGCTATTCCTTTCCACATAACCCTAGCCATTCCAAGAAACATTTGCATTCATATGGGCTTGCCTTGGTACATCTCAGGCACTTGCAAGAAATATGCTAAATTGCTTCCTTTCAATGGGAATTTTTGTTTACAGTATGTAGCTAAAGGCTTTGAGATCTGTCCAGAGTACAGAGACTTGCTATACACAGAAAACAATGGGCAAATTTGTATGTTGGAAGCAATTATGTTTAAGTGATGAGTTCGGTAACTAGTTTTGGTATAGCATGTTTTGTAAAGTGAAAGCAACTGATCCAGGTATGAGAAAACAAGGGTGAGAAGGCCGAGAATACAAATGATCCATGTAGAACTCAAATTTGTGATTCTCAAAAGTTCCTTTTTCCATTGCAAAAACATTTGCAGTTAGCAAAATAGCTTTTGTCATTGTGGTTATTCCCTCTTATATTTTGACCACATTACAAGCCATAAAAGAACTAGATATTATGACATATAGGTTGTTTTATTACATATTGATGAAAGGTGTATGTGGAGAACTTTTAAGCTGTCAGATGTTCTTTAATTTAGTATGAAGCAGCATGCCTAGATTGAACAAGGCAAGTGGTTTTTGGCACTCATTCATATTCGTTCTTTGCATAACATGCTGTCTTATATGAGTACCAGGAAAACAACTTAAATGTGATAACAAGCATAGTATTCCACTGAGCTCATCATGATAAGTTCATGCAGTATTACTCATCTGTCCTCTTTCTTGTTCCTTTGTTAGCTTCAATTCAAAGATATGTCTGAAATTGGGAAATGGAATGGCTCATTATTATCCAAGTAAGTTTCATAAGTGAGCAAAGTGAAGCTTACTTATCTCTGTAAACATAGACATTTTGTGGTACATCTATGTGCAAGGTAAAGTTAAAGGTGAGTCCCATGTACAGTTCCGTACATTGAGGGAGTGCCTGTTGGAGGGACACTTATCCTGAGCAGCTGGCATAGTGAGGTAGGGTAGCCAGTTCCTTTCCTCGCCACCTTTAACTTCCCCAGTGTTGCCACCAGGTACCCATTTGCTGCCAGGTGAACAGCGAGCGAACATCCCAACCATGATCTGAGGGTTTGGCTCAAACCATCGATGTTTCGCACAGCAGTCAAGCGCTCTAACCACTTGGCCACTCACCCATCTACATCTATGTGTATTGATGACAATTAACCCTTTCACAGCTGCATTTGACCAATTGCAAAAATAAAGATAAGAATAACTTGTAGCTCTGGCATTGTACTGAATAGAGAACATAGCCAGCAGAAATTTTTTAGTCCAATATATGATTGCATTTATAGGGGAGTCCCTGTTAGAGAGTATGCTCTTCCTAGATTCTAGGCATCATGAGGTAGGGTGGCCAGTTTCCTTGCCACCTTTGTGTCCTAAGTGTTGACACCTAGTGCCCATTTCCTGCTGGGTTGACAGTGAGTAAGCCTCGGAACTATGGCACAAAGTATGGCCTAAGTGATCGATTTCTGTACAACAGACAAGCACCCTAACCACTTGGTTATTTACCCATAACTATGCTTTACTGAATGAAAATAAAAACTGCAGATTCAATAGCTGTTAATTGGATTTTGTCCCTGTTTCTTGTTTCATTTTAGATTGGCAAGTCAAGGTGATGTCATGGTGATAGAAGCTAAACAGGTTATTTATTCTCCTGTAATATTTCTATCCTGGACTCTTATAGTGTTGCCAATATTTGATGTACTATCTTAAGTAATATTTTTAATTTTATTCTTATGAGTAAAGAATATTATCAATGGAGAATATTTTTATTATTTATTTCTTTATGAAGCTTAACAGTATGATTTTGTTTAGTTACTATTGGCTCTTGATGTGACATCAATTTTTTGAGACTACTTTAAAGAAAATTTAATGTTGTCTTGATTGATTATAATTAGAATGCTCATCTTCCATACAGTTAATTCAAATGAAAGAATCTGGAATCATAGCTCCATATAAATATATAAGGGTTTGTACTTTTAGTTTTCCCAGCTTATTTTTGTTTCCTAACTGATGATAGATCAGATGAAGTGTACTTACCAATTAGTTATATGTTATATATCACATGTAAATATCTTTTTTAGAGTCATCTTTGCCTGTATATGTCACTAATTTCCTGGTGATATTTCCTTGCTATTTGCTTAAGCAATTTTGATAACAAGAGATCTGTTGATGTTCCATACTGATTTTGCTAATTTTTAATCTTTATTCAAAAGTTCTAGATAATTATTTCAGTCAACTTTTTTAATGTAGTAGGAATGAAGGTTGCTTTTGGTATCCCTTCTTGGTATGCAAGTAAGTTTTGGTAATATAACTGCTTTGACAGGAGAAGAAAAAGCACCTATTTTCATTCAATTTTGGAAGCCTGTCCACTACTTTACCGCTCATTGAACAGGTTGGTTTGCTACGTATGATTTCTATTTTCCTTTTTTGCAATGAATTTATTGTTTTTGGTATTTAACCTATTTTCTATAAGTTGTAGCTTTGCTAAGCAGCATCACATATCATATTAATTGCCTTCATTTCCTGTAATTGGATAGCTGACTTATGAAAAATTTCTCCAATATTATTATCAATACTCACATATCCTTGCATATTTTCTATGTGTTTGACTAAGAAGTACATTAGAATTTGGCTAACTTCTAATTTTCCAAACAAATTGTTCTTCTTTAGGGGAAATTTTCCTTATGAAGTCGTTCATTCTAATTTGAAATTGTTCTCTCGTGTGTCTCTTGCAGCTTAAAAGAATCTGGAATCAATGCAGACCAATCTTAAAATTGTTTCCTCGATGTAGACTGAATATATTGGGGTTCATTCTTTTGCTAGACAATTGTTCTTCTTTAGGGTAAATCTTCCTAATGAAGTAGTTCATTCTAACTTAAAACTGTTTCCTCATGTTTCTCGTACAGCTTAAAAGAGCATCAACTTTAAATCCTCATGATGAAGTGTCAATGGTAAAATTTTACAGTTCACTTTTATCGTAACTAGTTACTGAAATTAGTGTTGATAGTGATAAACTGATATAGATAGTTTTTGGAGACTTTTCTAAGGCTTATAGCATGACACTGTGCACCAAACAGTTAATAGGGTCCTCTTCTCTATCACTCTGATTTTTCGTGTTCATTGGCTAATGATATGTCCTATAGAGCCACTATTTCGGTTCATTCATAGTTTGATATTTGATAATTTATGAGCGAGAGTTTTTAGTACAGGTTTGGTTCAGATAAATGCATGCTCTATGGCCTTTTCCTCGAATATAATTTAGCTACTAGCAGTAGAGTATCTGAAATTTTGATGCTGCGCTACTGAGCAGTACATTTTAGCTATATAGAGGGTATGTTTTCATCATACTTTCACGGATATCAGACCATCAGTTGATTGATGAAAGTTGAATGGGAATATGTTGCTAGATGGGAACTGAAATGTTGCGTTACATAAATTTGAGCCATTGACGAAATATCTAAAATGTATTGTTCATTCCTATCTCTGAGTTGCAGCCTCGACCATCAATGCAAACTTATTATATTGTGACGCAGTCGTTTCATAGACAACTTGTATTGGAATACACTTGTCAGTGATTTCAAATGCATCTTTTATCCATCATCGCATTTTCCAATTTATCACAGACAAACCATGTTATGTCCCGCTGTTTGTTGTTGATTGCAGTTGCTGATATCTTGTTTTGCTAGATTGCCACTATTGTTCAATCAAAGCAAGCAAGAATAGCATTTAATACAAGTTGGTAGGTTTGATTCACGCGCTGCTATTTTTTGTTCATTTTGCGTCTTGAAATGTCATTGGCTATTGCGAACAGGAGAAGCAAGAAGATCCAGTATTCTGGTTATCCTGCTCCTTTTCAGTATTTCTATTGGGTTATTCATGGTCACATGGGTATTGAAAACCAATCGGCTATTGTTCTTTCTACTGACTACTATTGGGTTATTCATGATCACATGGGTATAGAAAACCAATCGGCTATCGTTCTTTTACATCTTGTAGAGTTCATTATTCCAAGTAAGATTGTCACATTTGCTAGTATTTCCTCGGGCTCATTAAGTAACTTCGTGAAAAATATTTGGTGAACTAGCTGTCCATTCAGACGTTGGGTGGAAAACAGCGAGGAATAATTAGAAATGAAAGGCCAAATTGAATTGTTTACATGTATGCCAGTATATAATTATGTATATGCTTTCATTCATTTGAACTTAAAAAGCAGTTTAGAAGTAGTTTATAATATCTATATTTACATATAGCATATTGATGTAATTGATGTTTTACAGGATAGAAGATCTTTATGAGAGAATAATTATTGAAGTTTCAGGTAGTATCTCATAGCTTTTTATTCTGTATCCGTCTTCAGTAATTTGTTTTAGATTTCATTTGCTATTGACATCCACAAATGATACATCGGTGCATTTAACTTAGTAATCCTGACGATTCTGATGTGCTAAATATCTACATCTATACACGCTACACTTTTCTAAAGTATTTTTCATTGCAGCTTTTGAGCATCTTCTCTCATTGCCTTTTTGGCATCAACTTTGTTCTGCCAAAGGTGTTATTTTTTTCTCACCATCTAGTCAAGAATATGCCGATGCATATTAGGCTCTTAAACAGCTCTTTCTTATCTCTTCTTTCTAGTTTTGATTATTGCCATATTTTTGGTATTTAATAATTGATCTACTATGGCAGTAAACATGATGAAACATTGTATCTGTGTGCTTATAGTGGCGTTTGATATACGATCAGAGACGCCGGAGATAGGAGCATGAAGGACAAGTGCCCCTCCTGCTTTTTCCAGGAGGTCAAGGGGATCAGATATGCCCTGCGTTTGGCAAAAGAATAGATATAGTATCTTAAGTGCGTTAAGAAAATAACAGGAAGATAACAAAAATGTCCCCAGTATTATATCGAGAGCCTCACTTTTTCAGCGCACTTCGCTCATCTATGGTTTTCAGTGTCCTTTGGTTCCTCTCGGTCCCTCTTGCCTTACTGTTACCTCGGCACCCCTGTAAATAATTAGTTTGTATCTGGTCAATTTGACAACGATTTATAATGTGTATTATGGTATTTATCCACTTTTCGTGACAATATTCTACGTTGCATATGATGGGTGTGATTCATATTTGAAATATGTTTGACTGATTGTGTATTAGTTTACTATAGTTTTTACCCAAACCACTATTAGTACTTATGATATGCTCTTCTGCTCTCTGGTTCAAAATCAGTTGTCACGCCAAGTAATGACATTTCCCGTCGATTTTTTAGGAGAGAGAATCACGCCTCTCGTGTGCAATCCTGGCAAAATCCTTTTGACGTCGTTAAGGTTGTATTTTCAACCTTTCAATAATGTGGAAGTGGTATGTTTTTGATATTATCCATTTGTTTCAATATGTGTTTTTTGTCAGGGGAATATTCTACAGTTGTTTAGTTAATATTTTTTTATCTTTACATCGATGCAAACTGGGACCTTTGCATAAACTAATTCAAACTGTTTTTCGCTTGCTGAAGGTGCGTTTTCGCCCTTCCTGTAATCACTGATTGGTCGAAGTGTGAACCGAAATATATACCTTAATGGGGGTCCTAGCTAACATAAAAAAGAGAACTTCACTGCAGCCGAAAAGTGAACCGAATTATGTAACCAAGTAGTACTTTTGAATGGATAATTGCTTTGGTCAATGAACATTCAGTCACTTCTTGCTTGGGTGAAGAGTCAAAGAAAGAAAACTTCTTTTCTCTGTAAAAGCAAATCACGATTTTTTTGGTCTTCTGATACACAACAATATTGGCGTAGCCAAGTACTTAGAGCGCTCATCTACTGTTTCGAAAGTTAATTGTTTGAGGCACTCCCCGGAACAGAGTTTGGATACTGGCACTTGGTTACAACAATGAGGAATTAAAGGCGGTCAGAGATAAGTGTCCTGTCTTGCCAGCATTGACCATCGCGCGGAATCGTACATAAAACTACCCTTTTTATTATAGCAATATACATGACAGTTAGTTGGAAAGATGATCAGTGCTATTGCTTTGTTTGCAGCTTCCTGTAGTCAAATTAAAATTATCAGAAGTGAAGAGAATAATCAAACGAAGATATTTACTGAAACATGTGGTATGTAGTATGTTAAACAATTTGAAGATTACTTTTCGGCAGCTATACGGCAATTAATGAGAGGTTTGTGATTTTGTTTAGTGTAGCATATTTGCCAACAAGACAACCAAGCTTTAGGCAGGACCTCACTGTGATCTTATTGTCCTGTTCATAGGAAGAATTGTTTTACTTGTGTTTCTTGACACTGCAGATTTAACATGAATGCATTACCGAACTAGTGTCCAGGCCAGCAACACACAATACTTTTTCTCTCCCTCGGTGGCTTTAGCGTTTCTGTACTATACCTTTTTTGTACCTTATCTTCTGGTAGTGTTTCATATTTTAACTGAGGGAGAAACCACATTTGTTTGCTTTTTTGGCATTGTATTTTGTGTTTAGTGCTGTTTGAAGTAGCTGCATTGTGCTGAAATTTTACTTTATCTCGTTCTAGGGCCTTGAATTTTTATCTACTGAACCCAGTCGCCATCTCTACTTGGTTTTTGAATCGGAAACAATTAGAGACAAAATATATGACCGGATTCTTGAACAAGAGGGTAAGTCAGATATCAGATGCAAATTTCTCGTCTTTTGTATTAATCTTTTATCATAAAAGTTGTGAAAGGCAGACAAATTATAAAACTGATCTTTTACGAGAAAATTCCTCAAAACTTGTAGTTATACATTTTGTATCGCCCTTAGCTTTGTCACTTGAGGAGTCAGCTCATGAGAATATGCTTCTTCGGTGGCAAGCAGGGGCAATCTCAAATTTCGACTACCTTCTCTACCTTAACAGGTAAGACATTTCTACTGCATATGCTGTCTTATGATATTTTATCTCTTGCTTTCAATTCCATGCCTTAGCAAGCTATCGTCGAGTTGTCTGTAGGTCATTGCTTGAATAACAAAGAACTGTCGGTTGCCATTCTTTCTTTTAATTTTCATGCAAAACTTTGATTATTCCGACATAACCTATAAATGTTGAAAGATGGCAGTCGTGTATGTCCTCATGGTGTGCTTGAAGTTCTGTCGCTTTTAGCTAGGTTGTTATCATTTCAGCATTTGGCTTTTAGTTTCTATCAAAGTTGGTGTATAGTAAGGGACATTTTCTTGTAGGCATGCTGATCGAAGTTTCAATGACATCACTCAATATCCAGTTTTTCCTTGGATCATATCTGATTATAGAAGTTCAAAACTTGGTATGTACTAAATGTTGATAAGGGTTAGTATTCTACTGTAATGAGTATGTAGCAAACCTTATATTTTGCGAAGAAAATTCTGCAAGTTTACTGAAGAAGACAGCTGAATTTTCTGCTGGAAACACGTCTTATTTAATACTCGGATTCTTATTCCATGCAGAAAAACACTTCAAAATCAACAATTAATCACAATAAACTAATATAGTGATAATACCCAAATGTGCTTTAGCTACAAAAGCCTTTGCACTTAGGCTGCACTTTGTGAAACCTTTATTGAGTAGAATCCCGTCTCCATTGGCCTTTATCTGTTGATGACAATTTCTTATTTGGCTCTGTATAAGCATTGTAGGCACTTTAATCTCTTGTGTTATAGATTTGGAGGATCCGCAGACCTTTAGAGATTTGAGCAAACCAATGGGAGCCATAGATAAATCTCGCTTACAACAGTTGCAGGTATATTTTTGTCTATTTTACATTTATAAGGCATCACTAAGTGTAGATAATGTTATCTTTCATGTTAGCTGTGTTGCTTTTTCCAAATTATTTACTTTTCATAAAGAAACAGGTAAAGGATTGCCTGTAGACATGTGAGAAATGAATACTTGGAAAGTGCAAATCGGTGGCATTGAACGCATTTTCAAAAGTGAATTGCTGTTGTCGATTTGTGTTCTTCAGCGTAAAGTTTATTGTTCATTTCGGGTGTGCGGGGATGTTTGAATACTGAAATACGTAGGAAAATATTGAGATGGAGAGGCTTTGGTCCCAGTTAAGAAAAATTATGTAATCAGTTGAACCTCAGCTAATAAAGCATTTTGTGCACGACTCCGTTTGTTTTATTTTCAGACAGAAGCCAGTATTTTAAGCTACGTACATTTGATGAATATGCCAATCATGTACATATACATTTTTGAATTATTGACTATATTTCTTTTTGTGCTTTTAGGCTCGAAGTAAATCGATGCCCGAACCTAAATTCCTCTATGGATCTCATTATTCAACACCTGGATTCGTCTTATATTACCTTGTTCGTGTTGGTATGACTGCTCCCTTATTTCCTCTCTGTCTGTTTTTTATTTACTAGTAAAAGATGGATTCTTCCATATATCTTCCTTTTGTTTCCTTTTTCTCTGCATTATAAAAGAAACCTCTTGCCACTTTTTTCCCTTCTGCCAGGTCACCATCTTTATAAGTTGAACCTTCTAGTTTCATCAAGATTTTTATAAAACGAACAGACATCAAACATTGCCTTTCAGCTCCTGAATATATGCTGTGTTTACAAAATGGAAGATTTGACAAAGCAGATCGATTATTTAATTGGTGATTCTTTTCTTCTTTTATTCAATCTTTGTTTTATACTTCATTTCATTTCACCTTTATGCTGTTCACTGAGCTTAATGTAGCTACTGTACTTTATTTTTTTGTGTCCTACTGTACTTTCTTTCTATTTTTAATATCATTTTCTTGTTCTTCTCCGTAAGGATTCCAAAGTCTCACACCGTTGTTTTATTTCAAATTTGTTCTTTTATGTTTCGTGCTGCGTCGCTGTTTAGAAGTATCTCTTTTAAACGTGCCATCTGATTTGTTTGTTTCTTTTTATTCAGTGTAGAATCATGCTGGAGCAACTGCTGCACAGGACACTCCGATTTTAAAGAGGTAAACTGTTTGGAACATCTTCGTGTAAATTTTTTCTGTCAATTTCCACGTGGTTCTTATATGGTGATAGATGATCGTAGTAACTTCATTGTCTTATGATTCCTTTCCATACCCAAATACAGAAACTCTGCCTAGTCGACCATCATATAGTCCTTGCTTTATTATTGTAGCATAGGCAACACTTTGTTCATATAGTACCATTACTCCACTAAGTTTATCAGACGCCATTTATAGTGAAATACTTACTATCTATAGAAGACGAGGTCTTGCGAAAGACTGAATGCCATGATGTCTTTATTCCAAAGAACTTAAGCTCCTGATGAATTTCTGTTGCAACTTTATGTAAATATTCATGTATATATGTATTAGACTCTTGTTTTCTACAATTTTTAGGTCATACCAGAATTCTACGATTCTGATGGACAATTTTTAGAGAACAAGTCTAATTTGAATTTAGGTATAAAACAGGATGGCACACGGGTAAATCATGTCGAGTTACCTCCTTGGGCAAATGGTAAAGATTACTTTTTTGGATTGTGTCATGAATAGACAGAAAATCTTCTCTTTTTGTCCTTTTTTCTGCAATCGGTATACGGGTTAACCTTTTTTTACTTTGAGACTCAATCTTTTTGTTTCTATGCAATGTAAGGGTATCTTATTCCAAACCCTTGTAGATCAAGGTTTTAATGCTGCATATCACTGTATACCTATACAATTATCTATATATCTATACATCTATCTAACTTGACTTATATTTGAATGGAACCACGAACTTTTCTTTTAGTTTGTAGTTGAGTTGTGCAGTCCACACTAAATAGTAAGATACTGTGGTACTTCACACTGTGTGTGGTACATTTTAAATATTATTTGGAGTCTATGGGATTTATTCCGAAAGGACATTAAAAAACGATCATGGTAAACTGTCGTGACTCGGAATCTGTGGTAGGACAATAACATTATTTATGGTTGAGTTGATTTTTAATTTATTTTTCAAGGTAATTGGATATTTTGTGATTTACTTTTATTGACACGTCGAAAGCTCTCATGGCTGTAGTTATTCGTCTGATTTAATTTGATTCCATATTGTTAAAGTGCATGAATATTTTGGAATATGAGTAAGACGATAAAGTTAATTAGCATTTCAGATTTTCTTCTTTTGATTGACAATTCAATATTATTCAATAATTCCATATTACTTGACAATTCCATAAATGACAATCCTATTAGCTTTTACATTGCATACTGGATTCCATCCTTATTCGACAATTCTATGAAACGTTTCGACCCAATCTTGGGCCATCATCAGTCAGAAATTAAGATCCGACTATCGTGCTTATAGAAAAGTATGATGTGGATGTTGTTTGTTTTTAGATGCTCAAGATTTTTGTAGAAAATGTAGGGAAGCTTTGGAAAGTCCACATGTCTCAGAGAACATTCACCATTGGATTGATCTCATATTTGGTTACAAGCAGCGAGGTGACGAGGCATGGAAAGCAGATAATGGTACGCTTTATAAGACATATCTGGTAGTAATATTTGAAGTTTTTGCATTGTTATTTCCAAGTACAATTACTTTTTTGCAAGGGGAGAGGACTTTAATAGCGTTTCTGAATAATTCAGCTCTCTAGCAAACTGTACTGAGATTTAATGGATATACTGACGTTTTAGCAAAATCTGTTGTAGTTGATGAACCCTTGAATGAAACCGGGGACACTATGTGGCGTTGTCGCTCATAGGAGTCAAATGAAGTCTTGCAGCCCTTTGAAAAACAGATGCAAAAGCTTTCGGATTTTTGTCTCATCTAATTGATCATTGGGAATGGGAGAAAATTTGACTTTAGAACTCTCTGCTGTTTGTCCGCTTTCGTTAAACACGAAATGCAAAACTCTGTTCATTTTTTGAGATTAATTTATTGTTTTTTCTAGTTTTTTATCACCTGACGTATGAAGGTGCAGTGAACCTTGATGAGTAAGTACTCTTGCATATACAAGAGATCTCGTAGTAAAAACTGTTTTGAAAACACTGGTTGTTTAATTGGCAAGGAAGTGCCTTACTAGTTGTCTTTTTCCATCGCAGAATAAGTAATCCGAATGAAAGAGAATCGTTAAAGCAACAGATCTTAGAATTTGGACAGACGCCAAAGCAAATTTTTACAAAACCACACCCACACAGAAAAGTGAGTTATTTCAAAAGTCTTTGCTCTCGGTTTGTTTGTCAATATAATGATCGTAAGACAGCAAATATTAAGACCCTCTTCAATTAATAGTTGACATCGGCTAACTATTTTACGTTGAAATTTTCATTTATCTTTGCGGGATTTCTGTGTGTGTGACCCGACATGCTTCTTCTTTTCACCAACTCGAATAGGGATTATATTAGGAATTTCCCATGTGACACGATCATTTGATTCAAGGCACAAGTTGTATCTCCACTTCTGTCACCCGATGAATCTCTACGGAAAGAATTTCCAGCAATAAATGAGATAAGTGATGATATACCTGTTGTGCAATTAAACCGTGAGTACATTATTGTAGATTATGTAATAGTTTTATTTTAAATTTGGGCTATATTTAGGTAGACTCTGTAAATACTTGTTGGTTTCTCGTTTTGTTATTCATGCTATTGTACTATAATGGATGGCATTAATTAGCCAAGAGATATAGGCTTCGGCAGCCTTAAATGAATAAATAATTATTTATTATCTATTATTATTATTATTGCCTTCGAATTTTTTCACGTCTATTGTTTGGTTGTTTATATATGTTTATTGTACTGTTATTTCTAATCATGCTGATCATTTTAAACAGTGGACGGTTCGGATGGAACTTTCGGTGAACGAATAATCGTTTAATACTTTTGTTTAAATGCTCGACCTGAGAGTTTTGCTTGTTGAAATTTGCTTCCTTTGTGTTTGTGTTATCTGTTGAACCTGCTGCGGGAGTTGTCCAAGTATCATTCCATTTAAAAGAGAATACACGCTCATGTTAGTAAGGGGTATTTGAGATGGTCTGCTTTTTGCATTGGTAAATCTACATTGTAAACTGTGGTTTGACTACAAAGAGGAAAGGACTGCCCTGGAGCCCAATGTTCAGCGTCCTTTCAATGATATTTTGTATTTACTATCGCTCTCCGGGGTGCGATGTCTTATTAAGGACAGGGCCATTGTTAAGATCTTGCAATTACAAGTGACATAAATACCTCATGTCAAATCTAATATGATCTGAATTCAACTTACTGCAAAGAGTCTATTGGCTTGATGAAAAGGAAGTTCTAAGGTTTTAATTTAGTCAAGTGGAAACAGATTTTGTTAATCATTTTTCTCAAATATATAAGGCACTTTTACTTGTATGATGTGTACCGAACATAACATACTTAGATGCAATAAACAGGTGTTAACAATCTTATTTCCTTTTGTTTGAATTTCCGAGCCGTTTAGATCTTGTCAGATTAGGATATTTTCTGCTTATTTCTAGTTGAAGACATCAAACCTCCATCAGTTTGTCAAGACCAGTCAGATTGGTGTGGTTTAGATAACCTAAAGAAGCTATTTTCAATCAAGAGTCACAAAGAGTATGATGCAGATCTTACATTTATTGATTTCGCTTTCGTTGGTATATCATGCTTTCCTTTTGATGGCCTACCCATTGCACTATTATTGAACCATGAAGGCAATCATAGAGCTATTGGGAAACTTTGAATTTTTCTGTAGAAGTTTATACTTACTATCATTCATTTCCCAATGAAGTCTATTTCATTTCCCCCTATTTTAATATTATTTTGCTTTGAACCATTTTGTTCCTTTTTGTCGTTTTTTACTTCGATGTGCGTTCTAGTAGACTCTCTAATGTCAGCAGGATTGCCTAAGTGTATTCGATGTTAATAAGATTTTTAATTGAAAACTGATTGATCTATCTCTAACTGTTATAGACACCACTCATTTGTCAATCACATTTTTGGCCTAGTGCTGTTTTAGGTTTGGCAATATCAGAGAACGAAAAAAGTATCTTCTCTGTCTCACAAGGTTTGTTGCGTGTTTTGAATGGTATTTGATTATTTATGTACTTTGCTATACACTTCGTATTGTTTGTTTTATATGGTGAATGATGTGTTAGAAATATGTGGAAATTGAATACGCGCGATTACCGGTAACGTTACTGTTAATTATAGAAATGGAAAGGATGTTAAACTATGGTTTGATTCTTTTTTCATAGATACCCAATTGAAAATGAATAACATGGAAGATGGAACTCAGATTCGCGGAATGAACTTATCTTCTATGGTGCGTATATTGCATCTTACCATCAAGGACGTAGTGACCGAGGGGGTGTGAGAGTGTTATGTCCCCATGACGGTATTGAGCGTGAAAAGATTCAGGTAGAAGTAGGTCATCGTTAGAATCGAATTAAAATCGTCATTACATGGAAGAATTGAAAGTTACACCCACCAACCATAGGGTTCTCACGGTGTCCCTGCTCACCTTAGCATAGTTTTAGTGAAGTTGATGCATGAAAGCTACGTTTTAGTGCCAGTAAAATTGAGATTCCTCATATTTCATTTTTTTCGTCATGGCTTGTCGTTTTTCATCTTTGACGTTTGTATATATATATATATATATATGCTCAATCGTCCGAAATAGAGGCTTTTTGTATGTTTTTCGGTATACACAGGCACTTTCATGTTGCGTTTTAATGCCAAATTCAAATCTGGTATTGGTTGGCTCATGGGACAATAACTTGTAAGTATTTTTCCAGTCTATAATGTTCATATATATATATATAATATATATATATATATATATATATATATATATATATATATATATATATATATATATATATATATTCATATATATATATATATATATATATATATATATATATATATATATATATATATATATATATATATATATATATATATATATATATATATATATATATATATATATATATATATATATATATATATATATATATATATATATATATATGATGAATTTAAAGAGATTGTTGTTTGGATTTTTGCATAAAAATACTGCATTAGAAACAGCGATGTACGCTATGTTTTACTAATTTGATTATGATATTTCTAGCAATAAAGATAAAAATTTAGCACCATTGTAAATCATGGACATCTTATCCGTGAGATGTTCACAGTAGTGACCGACCCATACTGTTGCCTTTGAAATGAAGCGCATGTATGATCATATTATTGATTTTTTAGATATGTGTATTCAGTTGAGTACGGAAGAGCTCTTTCAGAAAAATGTGTGCACGATGATGCTGGTATTATAGCTGTTATCTTACTGAATTAATTATGAATTTTAAGTCTAATTTTTTAACAATTATTAATGGTGATTGCGTTGGAGCACCCTACTATGATTCGATTGGCAAGTCGGTGCTCGAAACTCCAATTCGTGGTCTCAGAGAATAGTTTTAAAAGCAGTGAGCAATGGGTAAATCTAAGCTGGAAATCAATGAATTTCTTGAGTGTGTAGATTGGGCTTTGGTTTGATTGGCCTCGGAATCAGAATAGTCGTTTGGTAGCGAAAATCAAGCTCTTTTCAGTCTAACGCCTGTTTTGGTTGACAGACTGGAAATAGGGCATAAATTGAGATAGCCAATTTATTTCTATATTTCCGTTAAAGATATACACCAAAGATGTTGAGACATTGGAATATTTTAATGGTTCATCCTTCTCCATCATAGGGGGCAGCTGTGTCTGACTCTTTACTTTGCTGCAAGATACACACCTTTCGTATCTTTCCTCTGCATGGACGTGCATGTTTGTACAATCAGACGATCCTTTGAACCTTTTTTTGTCATCATTTTGTCTGATTTGTGTCTCTTATAGTGCGCATTTTATCAGCTGTTGGTGAAAATGCTTAGTAGAGAATTTCTTTTTCTAGTTTCATCGATGTGCTGGAAAGACAATATTTTAGTCACAGCCTCTTGGGATTCTACGGTCAAGGTACTTGGATGTTATTTTGCACTTTTTTCGTCAAGGTGTAAATAACTATTAAGCTGTTTATCTCTTTTTTGATATATTTATCTTTATCTTTTTTTCTTCTCTTTATATTTCATACTTTTATTGTTTTCATCCATTTTTAGCACTATCTTTTATAAGTCAGCACTGCTGTAGAGTTTCATGTTTTACTTATAGACATGTAGTTTTTCAAATTTTCGAGACTAAAGTTTTCGTTCCGATCTTATTTTCTTAGTTCTTGGAAATGATATTGAGGCTCGTTCTTTTGAGGCTGTAGTTCTAAGATATTGACAACAACTTGCACATTGATTATATATGTAGTCATTTCACATCTGTCGAAAGGTAGTTTCATGATAGCCTGAATGATCGAAAAAAATTGCATATTTATCAGTCTATTGCAAAAATTCATAAAGCTGATCTGAAGCAGGAGTTTGAAAATGTCATGATAAACATCTTCATTTTATGTGTCATTCGTAAAGTACTTGTAATACCTTTTTGCCCATTAATTAAATAGAAGTCCTGATTTCCCAGGAATCTTTGCGCGATTCTAGAGCGAGAAAATTTAACGGGGTTGGATAGCCGAATTATAGCCATAAGATATTGATAAGTGCGGCCATTATCAGATTTGTGGGAGCAATAAGTAGTAGCAGTTGTCGATATAAACTACCTATTCGATAGAAATATTTAAGTAATATCAGTTTTGCGTACAGATAAGTACTTATGGCAATCCAGTATTAGATAAGAGATGTTATAATCACCAAATGGCAGATAGATGAAGAGATGAAGATCCTACCATATTGGTTTAATAATTAATCTGCCATATTGACTCGTGATGCTTCGCCATGTTGACTCAAGATGGCTCACGACAACTCAAAATCGAATGATTCTACTGATGATGTAGCTTTTTCGCACCGCAAGATATTTTTGTAATGTGAAAACACCATAGCAATATTATTTAAAAGGGAGCTATCGTATTGGCTTCTGTTAGGTATTTGCAAAACTCAACTTGTACAGCTTTTTGCGCTGTTCTTTGACTACCTAGGTCTTTCTATTCGATTGCATTCTGGCGTTGACAACATTATATAGGAATATTTGTAAAAGAAGTTTGCTATACCTTCTTTTCGGTAGATTTTGCATTAGAATTGTTGGGCTTCTTGATTTGTTTCGCTTCAAGCTTATTCCTGGTTTGAATTGAGACTTTACTTTTTGAGTTTTGTTGGAACTGCAAATATAGCTAATGTGACGCTTGTGTGACAAAAAGGATAAACATTTACCACAGCTGGTGTCATTGTTTCACATGTATGTTAATAAATGATTAAGTCAAATTGTTTGGGCATCCCAAATTAATATAGCCATCATTTATGACGAATTTTGCTTTTAAAGGTGTGGAAGTTCGACCCTGAGCAGTTCAGTAAAAAACGAGGACCCCCTGAACTTCAAGTAATGCCTTTGTTTATTTGTTTTCGTTATCAAGATTATTGAAACTTTCAGAGATTTGGAAATTGTGCGATTTGATGTACATGTTTTGTTTATCATATATACCCGCTTCTCTATTGAAATTTAGGTACTTCTTCTTTGTCTAAGGTATTCTCATTGCCTCGTCTTCTTTTTGAAGTAAGAATATCGAAACGTTGTGACTCGTCCTGTTTTCAATGCCCGTCAAGAATCCTTTTGTTTATAGCTCTTTCCTTGCTATTCTGTAAAAATACTTCCTCATTCGTGCAACTTTTTTGTACGAGCTTTAAGCAGCTATCAGCCTCCAATGTGAACAGGTTGTTTTTATCATAGCTGAAATTTTATGATTGTTTGGTGTTAATCAGACTTTTTTCTTTGTAGGGAGAACTTGATCATGACACAGAGGTATCTTTCTTCTCTTTCAACACAATAGCAATGACAATTTTGCTTGACATTACATATTTTGCTTTTTCAATACTTTCCTTTCTATGCATATTTTTCTCGGAAGTAGAGTAATTTAGTTTTTTTGTAATTACGTAGATTTCATTGCTCTTTCGTTTCATTCTCATTTCAGTTTATTATTTTTGTACATAGATGACCTTCCAGACCAAAACGGGGCTGATTTACGAGGGTCAGGCTAAGAAAGAAAAGATAGAGGAAAATTAAAAACCTTTCAACCTAAAATATGCTTGAAAAGCGAACTAAATGTCTAAAGAAAGCGCCCTGTTTGTTGCTCTTAATTCCATGCTGATGTGCTTTTACAGGTAACTGCCTTGGATCTCTATTTAAATGGAGAGGACAAGTTGCTAGTTTCAGGGACAAAGGATGGTACGTTTTCTGCAAAGCTATTTTAGATTGTTGGTTTTTAGCCACCAGATACATGATAAGCAGAGGTGATTTATAGGGGGTTCAGGGGGGGGGCAAAACTACTGTACCTGCTACTTTGGATTAGATAGATCTTTGGTTTTAGCCATCAGATAAATGATGAGGTAAATCTGATAATGTAATCAATGAAGTTTTTATATGTTAAAATATAGCGTACGTACTTACTTACTCACTGTTCCTCACATTTTATTGCATCATCATCGGTTCGCAACTCTGCTCAAGCAGCGAGCGGAGTGTTATGTGTCATGTTTTCGGTGAGAGTTGAAATTACTGTAGCTGTGCATATTATTTCAGACTTTTTCAAATAACTGTAAATCAACATATGGAAGTATTTTGCTAACAGATTTATTAGTGCTTGCCTCACGTCCGTATTTTTTAGAGCAGCGGTGCTCTTACTGAGTCATTGCATCATAAATGTATGCTGTGAACTTTTGCAATTTTACCATGTAGACTGAGTGGACATAATGTAATAGACTTGTATTTGAAATTTTCACCGAATTGTTTGGAAATCAGAGGAGATTCGGCCATTTGAAGACATGAAACCTGCTATGTCTATTCGTATTTTGGTCAGGTAAATTTTAGTATCAATGTTCCAGCATTAAGTTGCTTGGACCTCCACCAATATTGAAATTTCTCAGTTAGAACTACTGTCTACTATCTGGTTGAATATTGAGATTTCTCAATAAGAACTACTTTCAAATTTTGAACAACTAATGTACGATATTTCTGATATCTATCTGTTTTTCTTAGGCTATATTTTTATTTGGAATTTGGATTTGATGACGCAACAAAGTCAGCATTGGAGTAAGTTGCTGCATTCGTTTGAAATTCTAGCAACAAATGTGGCATTGTACTCTTCAGAGAATGCTGATGATTGCATCCCTTGTGTCATATTCTTGAACGCTCTGAGATTGTACACTCCATGCCCCTAAATCTCATGTGCAATAAAAAGGCACTCCTACATACTATCGTCGTTTTTTTCCCTTACATTGGTCCTTCTGCTCCTCCTTTTTTGCGTTAATTATTACTTCTATCTAGCTTTGGTTGTGTAAACAATTTCTTTTTATCACACATTTTTTCGGTATTTGATCTTCAGTCTCTTTTCGTTTCCTCAGATCACCAAGATGTAATTGTTAGAGTTAATTTCAGTCCAGGTTTGAAAATGTTTTTTTTAAATCAAAGACTAATTTGCAATTACAACCTTAAATTATAGTGGCGTAGAGCGAGTACAGATTCTTTAGAAAGTTAGCAGTTGACGACCACACCACTGTACAGTACGATTTACATGACGAAACCACAGGAGGTGTGATCTAGCACATCTCTCCTGCAGCCAATATAGACAATGAACAATACAAAAACTAATATGTAACATAGCCTTGATGTAGAAAATTTTGTGTTCACATATTATATATCGCGATGGAGAAGTTTGTGGTTTTACTGTTGGTATATTTTTAGACGGTCAGAGAATTCTTAGCTGCAGTGAAGACCAGTTTATGAAAGTGATTGATGTTGAAACAGGTTTAGAGATATTATCAAAAGACATTGGACAGCCTATAAGGTATCATATATGGCTGTATCAAGAATTACTTTAGATACCCTTCCATTGCCATGAATTAAGTATATATTTGTGATATGAAATGGGGATGAGAGATTCCTGCGGATTTCGTAGCTGTAATGTCCATGGAGGTGTTCATTTTACGCATTTCGAGAATATTCTGAAGTGATGTGCACTCCCTTGTACTCTATTTGACAAATGATAATAATCCGGAACTCTCTCTGTTACATATAGATATAATTCCCAGGAAATATAAGCAGAATCAATATGATATTTGTTCATCTCCAAGAGTGATGTTTTGCTTAAGTAGTTATTACAGATAGAGCTAGAACAGTGCGTTGCACTAATCGTATGACGTTTGAAGAGATGCTTTCGGCATCTTCAATTTATCCTTTGAAACTTTATGCAGCCTCTAGTGACTAATAACAAACCTTCCATGAAAACTGAGAATGCAGATGAATATTGTGGTTAAATGATGAACATTGTGGTTAAATGATGAACATTATGGTTAAATGTAGAAAGAGTGGCACACTCTTTTTCAATGAAGCTGTTGACTCTATCCATTTACGGATAAATTCTTAACGTTCGTAGATTGTATGTCTTTTTCTCTATGCACTTTGCAATAATATATGCTGTTTCAAAAAACCTAAGGAATAATAAAAATTACTGAACAATAATGATTGATCTTTTTATTGATAGCCCTTAATGATTGGTTACATTTCTAGGTGTGCGACATCGGATGGCAAGTTAGTTGTGGCAGGCGTCGAGTCTGGTGAGCTTGTAGTGTGGGATCTCATGACTATGGAATGTGTCCAATCAATTAAACTTAGTCAAAGTAAGACAGCAACTTACTCTTTGGGAAGGGGGCGAGGAAGGGAAGGGGGCGTTTGTTAACTTTTAGGATTTTTCTAACTAACATAAAAGTTGCCCATCCTGGTCCTATTGCCAGAGCTCTTAACAAACCAGCCTTTTTAATCAAATCCTTCCTCTCATTCTCACATATGCTCATTAGATTCTTGTACTTCCAAATCCATTTTTACTTACGTAATGCTTAAGTATATCCTACTGAATGCTTTCAATGTTTTAGCTATGCTAGTGCTATTTGAATGCATTAACGTTGGGCATCTCTCATGTTAGGGCCATTGAGAAGCATTGAGGTTTCATCAGGGTCAAGAATTGTTGCTGCTGGTAGTGAAGATGGCAATGTGTACATTCTGAAGTCAGATTGCACGTAACTATCATCATCCACTTCTCATCAGATATATTCTTACGCGGATTCTGTTGAGATGAAAAAGAATGATGATTCCTTCTTGTGATGGTTTTACGATCTCCCTGTGTTGATGTGCTCCGAATCGTCTCTACATACTTTCCCGAGTATTAATATACTGTGATCAGAAATGTAGATTTGACAGGGGATAACTTATCACTGACTTGCATGTTGTTTTTCCAAGCATACATGTTAAAAAACAGTGAAACCTAAGATATTATATTCTAATGCCTATAATCACTACCAAAAGTATTGGAACACTTACATTACTTTTTGACTCATAGAACAAACTTCCCTACTCCCCTTCAGAACTATCATGAATTGATCAGGGATTACTCTCAGCTGACACGTCGAATCGCTCTCAAATAGCACTCAAGCAATTAAGCTTTTAGCTCAACATTGTTTCAAGGGGGGAGGGCATCACTAGCTCTCAAGTTTGACCGGAAATTAACTATTGTCATATAAACTGCAGCTTTCAATGGGTGCTCCAAGGATTTTTGACAGTGATTGTAGATAATGTGTCAGTTGTTCATGTTGTATTTCAATTTTATCAGTTAGTGTTCATGATAATTCTATTTTGTACTGGGTCAACATTTCATCTTTACAAATTTAAAATGCTAAATTATTTATTGTATTTCTGAGAAGAATACACAGGAACTAGATTGTCAGAATCAAACGGAATCAATGAAGATTATTTTAAACTTTGTTCGAGGCAGCTTGAACATAAGAAGAAAAAAATATAACTACTTTGTGATGCATATGAGATGGAGTTGGCAAAGTATAGGGATTGTCAGTACGCTAGGAAGAGTTGAAAACCTCGTGATACATTAGAGAAGGAGACTGGGGAGCATATGTTCTAAATTGCAGTTAAAGATTTTCAAACATATGCTATCTTGCTAAAATATTTTGGACGTCTGAACACTGTAAATGTGGTGCCCTCCAAGAATATCCATGAGATTACCGGTCGTTCCCATCAGTGTGACTCCACACTTCAACACCTTTGGGACCAGTTTAGAGACAATTTGGCCAGGGTCGTTATCTTAATACCTTTTAGAATATTGGTTAAGCACTTATTTACTTTAGGAACTTCTCATGCTACTGACTCCGTTTTTGTTACTTCAGAATTAAAAGTCAGCTGTAAGGTTGGTATTATGATGTTCCTCGCGATAACCCCCATATTCTCCTTTTGCTGGCCTTTGTCTTTCAGAGTTATGAGCCTAGTCAGTAATTTACTGCACCAGTTTGATGATAAACTACCAAATTGTTGTACTATAAATCCCAATTGCAAATTCTCTTTTCAACCCACTAAGTAGGAATGATACTTAATCTTCCGATAAGAAGTTCCAATAATTTATCTTGATTCAGAGTTCACCTTGACGCCTACTGCCGATGCATACGAAACGAGACAATGGAAAACAACTAGCATATGATACATGATTTATATATTTCAACATTACATTTATGTCAACAAATTGAATTTAGTCCGGTACATTACAAGTACGAACATAGAATTTCTAATAGAACTATAAGTGTCATGGGGCTAGTAGGCTAGCATGATCTTAACTGTCCAATATGAACCAAACATACACGAAATTCTATTTCATTTCATGACAATGAAAATTGAATCAAATTATAGTCCTTCTTCATCGAATCCTGGTAAAGTGGACGATAACATAACTGTTCTAATCGTGTGTTGAAACTGACGTAGTTGCACGCTGTTTCCTTCTCTGTTACAAGTTTTTTTCTCCTTATGAGATATTTAGGGAAGATTTTTGATCTTATCGGTCTTCCATTCACTCTGTCCACCATTTCGATTCAATTCATTTACGTGTCATTGAGGACGGAATCTTGAATTTTCTAGAAAGAGATTTGAAACATTTATTGAACCAAATTAAGGGAAATTATCGAGAAATCATCCATTGGAGTTCAGTTAGCATGGGAACCAGGCCTTTTTTTGGGGGGGGGCGTACTACAACAACGAACAATATCAAACATAAATGCGGAGTGAAAAGTGCAATGGAGTATAACTGTGAAAGTCTGCAACTTTGCTAGAAACGCCCATTCCACCTCCAACTCTTTCTCCTTGAATGTGGACGCACCCCTTATAGGGCGCAACTAGGGAATTTTGGAGGAGGGGGTCTAGTTGACCAATGTAACACTCAAATAATCTTCCTGGCCATCACCTATTGCTTTTTCTACCAATATTGATCGCATCTGACATAAACATAATGATAAAGATGCCATTGAAAGCTTACCTTTCGTCGGGTGGGAGAGGAAATTTCTCATGACCTCCGGGAGCCAACATCGTAGCGGCCATTGCATGAGCTTTTCTATGTAGATCTTTTGTCTTTGCACCGTATACTGGCTGCTTATCCATTGCGTCTATAAGAAATAGTACGATAAATTGCACCTGGTTGGTTACGAGGCTGTCTTAAAACATTGTTTGAATAAAGCCGACATTTCCACAGACTCACGTTTTTCATTTGCATAATAAATTTGCGTAAATCAGTTTGCAAAGAGATACATAATTAAAACATACTTTATTCACATCTGCGATGACCGAATGATTCCAATCAGACATTGTAGCATATCACGGCTTGTCAATCGCACAGTTTGAAAACAGAATCAATCAGTTATAAAAAATTATCCAAACCCTCTGCACTGGAATACAACTTACCAGACAATCTAATAAAAATATATTTAGGAAGAATAGTAGAAAATCATAACTCACCAATGAACAATAAGTTGTCGAAACACTTCTCTAATTGATCTTCTTCCAGATGCTTTTCTACTCGCAGAAAATAGCATGATGCCTCGTCTCTGATGCCTGTGCGTATATAAATTGGTTGAAGGGATTTCCCACTGGCTGAGCTTTGGTTCTTACCCTGCGTAGTAGAGCAGGTGGATTGACGCGGGAAAGTTCAAATCATTTAGCGAAGGGTCTTTCCCATGGCCTTTCCTATGCGAGCGGAGATAACAATGGTAGCTCCTAGCAACATTGGACCCAGTTGAAACCACCCGGCATGACTCGCTTACCGCAAATGAGGTCTATTTCACTAGAATGGGGCTAACCTGTTAAGCAAATGTAAGTCCCCATTGCCTAATAACAGATGGGCGTGGCTCCATCTATTGGGTAGTTTGTTGCAACAGGTCATCTGTAAACGTACCTGGAATAAGCGAATACAATCACCAGTGAAGAGAAATGCTTGGATTGCTATCTTTTTTTTATAAAGAACCTACTTGTAGACGGCCGAAATATTTAATAAGCTTATACTACTAAAGGAAAAATCCTTAAAGAACCTTTCATTTTTAAATTCCGAGTGCCGTACCAGTACTTAGATGCAAGTGAAGATTACATTACATTGGATGATATCAATGGAATAGACACGATGCTTCTTGATTGAAATTATGCTTTTGCATATATATAACACCTATTTCCTACTGTATTTGTGCTTTTGCGCTTGAGTTCTAGCCAGAATTAAAGGTAAACTTGAGAATTTCAATGTTTTTCTAGTATCCGTACCATTTTTGTGGCACTCTGTATGCAGTCAAAATTAAGGAACTATTAATGAACTTTTAGACTAGGTTTGATAAAAGGGGGTCCAAAAATAAGGACCTTTTAGAACTAGGCCTTGAGCTAAGTTCCTTATAAAAAAGCGTGTATTTAGAGCAGGGATTCCCAACCAGGGATGTGCACACCCCATGGGCGCGAGATATCAGTCCAAGGGGTGCAAGAAGCGTCAGGTTGAATGATAGGAACTTAATCTGTTTATTACACTGTCGTGCTAAATTATTGCAATAAATATAGAAATAGATCGAACTGAAAATAATAAAACTTAAATTTCTGGAGAGCATTGATAGTAAGAGGACGCTTTATAGGTTTGAGATTGAATTGTGGAATCTCCAGTTATCCACCACTGGCTCAAAGTTTCAAGGGGTTTGCCCATGCCCACTCAATTTGTAAGTATACGGAGTCGAGGCTAGGCAGGGCCCCTGGAAGCAGCGATGTTCTGGAGAAGGCCTTCCAATCGCGGTAAGTTGCTTTTGGGGCTTATTCCTTGAAACTTTGGGCTACGGGGTTATTGAGAGTATAACTTTAACCTGCTCATCGAGAGCAGATACTTTTTTGCCGGATGAAGTTGGTCGAGAACAATTTCGGACACTTTTTCAGAATGTGGTCATAGCAAGTGTTTGTTGTTGGTTTTTTTTACCAAAATCTATCAGCTGCCAGGATATTACCAATGTCCTAAGAGGGAGGAAATAGTTTTCTAAGTATCTAGCATGGTGGTCCCGTACGTAGGTACCGAAGGTTGGGGGTTTTGGGATCGAGCCATCCCTCCAGCTGTAGACCTGATCAACTTCAGTGGTGATAACGAACACGATGATAGTGATGATAATGATGATGATGGTATTGTTATTGCTAGTCATTACAGTACCTGTTGTGCGGGGATGCCTACGCTGGTGGCAGGGGGGCAGCTACCCCTCCTGCCCTTTCCAAGGACTTAGTTATTGTAGTGCAAAAATGCTTATAATGTGCCCTCAATAGGGAACTTGCCCCCCCCCCTGCCCTCGGTGAGGGCAGGCGTGCCAGCTTTTGTGATCATGGTGTTGGTAGCAATTTGTAATGATGTTGGTTATCCATGACAACCATTCTTAGATTGTATTTATGATGATAGTTGAAATGCTAATGTCATTGACACTCCCTTCATTTTCAATAGTATGACAGAACAGACATTTTTGTTACAAATAGCATAGAATATTAATTATCAATAGCCAGTGTTCTGTTGGAATTGAGGTATCTTATATTAACTAACATTCCATAGAATTACATTTTAGTGAGTTTTTTCTACCAAACTTCACCAAGCCAACTTATATACTTAGTTTGGTTGTAACCAACTTCCAGCCTCTGCTATCTTTTGACATGCAGTCTGTTGGAAAAATTGAAAAAGCTGCTTGTATGGTTTGAAAGAACATTATAAGATGAAGTGATTGGTCATCCAAGTTTTTCACTAACTTTAGAAATTGCTCAATTTTTGAAATATCTGGGTCATTCCATGTGAAATCAGCACACTGAAAACCTCAACCTCTCAAATTTAATGATATTTGGCACATATATATTGGTATCAGTGAAATATGAGATTGTGCAGATTTATGCTTCATCAGGCTTCCTGTTGCCAAAATATGGACATTTCTATGTCACCCTGCTTATTGTAATCCTGCAACCCCCTTGCAGTAAATTAGCAATATTTCATCTCCCACACATTCTATCACCAAGAATGAGGTACCATCTTGAAGAGAATTTTGAGCTCTTTCCATTTGTTGTAGTTATATCTTAGGACAGTAAAGCAAATTTGATAACATGCTATTTTTCTCTCACCCTGCCCCGTGGCCTTGCCCCAAAGTCCCCACAACAAAGCATGGCTTGTTTTAGCTAATTGTAGTGTAATGTATTTATGGTCCAAAACTTGGAATGGGACCCAAATGGATTTCAGAGTAATGCTCATTGAAACATGAGTACCATAGATCTCAAAGATTGATGATGAAGCAGCGTGAAAGCAACAAATATCAAAGTACAACATGTCTTGATGAACCTGATAAAGGAAAACTTATTCATGTTTATATATGCTGTCATATCATGTTCCTTCTTTTTAAATGTCAGGTGGATCTTTGTAAAGTGCCAGTGGAAGAATTATGAGGAACCACTATGCTATCACTGTTTCTACATTGACACATGAAAAATCTATTTAAGTGCCATGCCTGTTTGCTTCCTGCCTTTTGTTATAGGCTACAAGGTATTTATAGTTTGTTTTCTCTTATTGGTGGGGGATTACACTTTGGCACCCTATATATAGTAGAGGGACCCCTGATTGCATATTTTTGGAACTTTCCCCACCTATTTCCATTTGTTAACACCCAATGACTAAAGAATTTTGTACAAAGCCCAGCACTGCTATTTTATTAACACTTCCTCCCAACTAATGAGTACACAGGTTCAGAGCTTAAAGTCTCTTCAATATGATACCCATTTCTTGGTGATGAAATACTGTTATTTACTGTAGGCGGAGGAGGGTTGCAGAATAAACAATAAACATTGTGAAATAGAAACATATATTTTGGAATCTGGAAGCCCAGTGAAGCGTACAGTGTGTACAAGCTCTTATATCACTGATGCCAATATGTGTGTCAAATTTCTTCAAAATCTGAGAGGTTGAGGTCTTTTAGTTTGTTGATTTCATATGGAATGACCCATCTTGTTTGTGATCATAGACATAAAGATCTACTTCTGTAATTTATTGAATGACCTTACCTCATCACCATCCTCTTACTTTTGTTGACAAATAAATTGTTTCGTCTGGAATAAAATGGTTGATTTCTTGTAAACTTTACATAAAGTATAATCCCTGACTTCACATCAGTATTGTTAGCTTAAAACATTAATGAAGCAGAACTAACTACTTTATATGCTCTGTGATTGAGATTGGCATTTATGTTTATGATAGTAACTTCTATAATTTCTGTATCTTAAATTTTGCTACCACATTGTCCCTTTTCTGCACTATTTTGAAGTAAGAATATATTTTGAAATGATTATTACAGTCATTAAAGTTGTGCAAATCTGAATTTCTAGCCATCTTGTAAGTTAAAATGCTGCTGGGTTCTTTTTTTGTTGACAAAATATGATGGCCTGGACTACACCACCATTCAAAAAGTGCTGGGACGATTCGAAGTTTCGAGGGACGTTTATGCTAAAAGTGTTAAACAACATGCATTTGATCCTCTCCTATCAAATAAGACAACTGACTAATACCATGAAATTTTATATCTTAAAAAGTATAAAGCGAAAGTTGAAGTGCCTCATAAACTCATTAGCATTTTTTACAATGTTTAGATTTGCACTAGTCAAAGATAAGATTGTGCATATCACAGTAACTTTTCATTGCCATTCAAAAACAAAGTCGACACAATCATTCTTTTATTGAATTGTCCCAACACTTTTAGAATGGTAGTGTAGTAGCAAAGCCATGCTTATCATCAGTTGGTATTTTTGAATCATTTTCATTGTACTTCTTATTTGAAGTATTCTAACTTCCCTCAGCTACAGAACTCATACCCTTGTTTTCTGTCTAAAGATGACCCCAGCTTATCATCCTAGAAGCACAAGGAGTTTCTACCAATATTTAGTCAAACTAAATTTTGGTAGAAATTTCTTGTGTTTCTAGGGTGCTATGTGTATTATAATGTATTTAGTATCATATCATCCTTTAAGATGTAGCATGAGTGTGGTGTATAGCTGCATGTGGTATGCAGTTTCAAGAATTGCAACCTTTCCTTGAACTATGTAGAGATATCTTCAACAGGTATATCAATTGAAACATGATAGTCAAATCCACAACATTGGCAGACTAGTTTCCTTTGTCAAATGTTGCAAAGGTCACTAATGGTAACTCATAAGATTATAGTAGCAGATTTATTCCCTGTATACAGAGCTTTTGAGCTAGGATTTAAACTAATGTTATTGTAAACATCACTGTAATATTTGTTCCTTCCAAGTGTTATTTTGAAGTTTTAAGAGTTTCCTTTTTCTAAAATGCCAGATCTTTGTTTTGAACCAAAGAAGTTATGGAATTCACAACTAGACAGCAACAATATTACTGATGAACATTAATATGTTTAGGGATCTCAGAATCAAAGCATAATATAGAAACAGTATGTAGACACTATGCTAGAGGTCATAAATGTAACTAGCTGTCCCTATGCAAAAATGAAATCATTATAGGCTCACACTGCTGTTTAGCCTTGGGTGGTATGGTGCACTTTAAGGTATTGTGAAGCATAGAAGGTGGATAGTACATATTATTTTGTCTTTTATAGATTTTCCTGAAAGTGCTGTGCTGGTAAGTAGATTTGTGAAATTCAGGACAATAAGGGTTTGTGTTCTATGCTGAAGGACAATGTGTTTGTTAATTTGTTAAAGCATAACTAATTGGATTCTAGAAATTCATTGTGTTTTTAGTCCTTATATAATCATCATAAGACTCACTGTGTCTCACACTGTAATCTATCATTCTTTTGTCATCTAGCATTTCATATCCCTTGTGTATCAAGCGCTGTTGATTGCTTGGAATATCTGTTGACATTAAAGATGTGGAATAATTAACCAGCATTCATCAATTCATCCACTTCTTAGTGTATGAGCTTCTATAATTAGTGTTGTAGGATCAGTAAATATTCATAAGTGATAGGAGTAATCTCTAAAATTGTGAACAAGAGAGCCTCTGTAGATGAAATGCTTCGAAGGGCATGGCTCTGTTATAACCATGCCCATTTTCAAAGATACACATACGATGGTTTATCTGGATCAAAGTAAACAGTGTATTCAATGATCAAACTAAACAGTGTATTCAGTGATTTTGCAACCTTTACAGACAACTGAAGTTATCTAGACTTCTTGCAATGACATTTTTCAAGATATTAAAGCATTAGGTGTAGAGAAAGCAGGACTTTTCACAATCAATAGTCCACAATCTGAGGGGGTCCGAGGAATAAGATACATACAGAGTCTCTCAGTGAGTATGCCCTGAATGTGTCAATGTTTTCATGTGAAGTTTGTCAAATTTCATTTCTTCTCAAGCGATTTTAAGGAATAACGACCACTATATTCACTGGAATTGGCATCGTCAGTATGCTGACTGGAGAACCTAGATCAAATCAGAGTGCAAAGCTTTCCTTCATTCTACTGGCATCATTGGAAACATTCACATATGATGTAAGTTTTGTAAATGATTAACTATTTGCAATTATATTGCTATTTTGATATCAATTTCATATTACTGCTTAAATCGTTTGTATCTTTATCCCTTTGAACCTATTTTGTCTTAAAGTTGATTGACAATGGTCTTTGGTTGTTTTCCTCATGGATCCTTAAAATCATGAATACATTCAGACTTATTTAGTATAGCACGAAACACTGGGAACATTCTTTAGGCATTGTAAATAGCTGTTTTCGTCTGACACTCGTCAGAGTATGAAACATCGGATATCGACCGAAAGGTGAACCGATATGTACAGGTTTTTTATAAGAAACCAGTTTTTATAAAACCCAATACTAGACAGCCTAAAATCTAAGAAACTTTCAGAATTACAAGGTAAGAGTATAGAAATTTTAGAAATTTCTGTACCATCTTTCGCAGTTTCGGAAGCGCATTTTTCCCCTACGGATTTTGAAGTGTCCAAGTGCTTCAGTATGTGTTTATGTACTTAAAAGCCAATAAGCCTTATGTGCACTTACAAAGACAATGCTTTTTCGATTTTTTTTCGTTGCTGCTACACTTTCCTTTAGTAAATTAAGAAACTCTTAAGAAACTTTTAGAACTGAAATATGGCCAGAAATTGCGAAACTTCTACTACTAGGGTTCTTGTAAAGAACTTGTGTAACTAGGTGCGGATACACATGATATGATGAATAATGCGGCTAGCTTGCCCCATGGTCGGCCAATGGGGACCTATTCAACATTTTTTACCGGAAGAGTCATAGTGAGAAAATGAACTCTTTTTATTTACATAAGATGGGATTTTGAGTCTTTATGTAAACTGATTCCAAAACACTTAAATGAAAGGACGACCTTGCTTGCCTAATGATCTGAAAATTATCGTCTGTATATGTTTGGTGCATTCAGGATCGTTCTTTCATTTAAGTGTTTTGTAATCAATTTACAGAAAGACTCAAAACCCAGTCTTGTGTAAACAAAAGAGTTTATTTTGTCACTTGAGTAGGATAGGTGCCAATTAGCCAATCATAGCCCAACTAGAAGCTTTATTCATCATATCACGTGTATCCACATCTGGCTATATTTTTCAGTTCACCTTTTGGTCGTTACCCGATGTTTCATACTGTGATGAGTGTTGGACGGAAAAGGCTTTTCAGTAAGGGATTATTCAAAAAGTACGTAACGGAAAAAGTACTTATTTTGTTCCCCCATCCCCCCCTATGTAACGGCTTGTCACACTCGAGCTGACACCCCCTTCCATGTTACGTAACGTTCTGGGATAACACCCTCCCTCCACAACACCTTTCAAGAATATATTCTACAGGAACATTAAATTAGACCTCAAAGTCGCTGAAATTTCAGAATTATTGGAGATAATGCACGAATCAAGCTTCAAAAGGTATTATACCCTTTCTTTATTTGAGTACTTTTAAAAAGCATTCATCAAGAAGTGAAAAAGTGAACACATTGCACTCAAATTTCGGTGTTACGTAACAAAAGTAACTTGACACACCAAACCCCTATGTTTTTCATAACAGTTTGTTGCGAAATTGGCACATACCCACCCACCCCCTACCGTTGCGTACTTTTTGAATGATCCCTATGCTTAGAGATTGTTCCCGCTTTTTCGAGTTATAGTGAAGTTCTGCAGTACTAACAGACTATTCACTTATTGAGTAATATCTTAATGGTATAGCTTGGCCATGAAAAACTGGCTAAGTCAATAGTTCACAATGTCGTTGGTAAACAATCGCTTTATTCTCATAAGGAAGTTTGTCTGTTAAATTTTGAGTTACATAGACTCCATTTTTTTTATAAGTTTAGCACTCTTGAATGCCCGCACGCCGTATTAGCCAATTAGAACCCGCGATTCTGTAGACTGATGTCCTTTTGGTTGGTATTCGTGGTGTAGGGTTTGTTTTTGACAAAGTCTAATTTTTGTTTTCAAGATTACTGCTTGTATAAGTATAGCAAAAATATATTTAACTCATTTTAAGATATTTGACTTAGAGATTTGGAACTTGTGCAAATCAGAGCACTTACTTCTTAGACTTAAATATATAAGTTGCTATTGAAGATTCAGGTAAACTCTTTAACTTCTAATGATTTATAGTTTGAGCTTACCCAGTTCGGCCTGGATCGCTGTCTTAATTTCTAATACTGTTGTATGACCATGTGCCCATCCACGGAGTTCCATGCCTGTTAGGGTCTTCACAATGATCATCACGCCTTAAAAGGAAATTGCATCAAAGAATGACCTTATACCTCTTTCGTGCAAAATGTACGGCCCTCAAATTTCTTCAATGGTTCATGGTGCCGATAGCTTAGGATCCCTCTCTCAAAATGTATCACATGTCTTGATATAGTTTGCGAACGATTTATTTCTAACTGCGTTGATTCATGTTTTCGTGCATTTGTTGGTTCCTCTAAATTGCTTACATAACGAGGTAATTCCGATTAAATTCCTCTTAGCTATCAAATAATTGCAGAGCTTGGAAATAAACGGGGTGGGGTGTTGGAAAATGCGTTGAAAATTAATTAGGTGGTTTGAATAAATGGGAGGGTTGGAATAAATGGGGAGTTGGAACATAGAATACCTGGAGATTTCGAGGAACAATTTGCAAAGACTTATCACGAAGTTTTGCTAAAAAAGCAAAGTAAAATAAATCATATTTGTAGTGTAAACGATTATTAAATAAAATAGCTTTCTGGTTATTCTCTAAGTAAATTAAGACAATCTCCAGGAAGAAGCACGATTTCACTTGTGAAATTCTCAAAAATGATAAATGGGGGTTGGAGTAAATGCGGGGAGATTGGAAAAAGGCAAAAATAGTAATTTTTTGGTGGTGATTATTGGGTTCTCATTAGTACAAGTTTCCCAATAAAATACTAAACTGATAATATTGTAATGAACTAGATTAGTGTTTTATTTAAATTTTGCTGTTTTAACTACTACATATTATTCTTTGATAACATGTTGGGGAATGGTTGGCTGGAGTTTTTGGGAGTGTTAATACTTCTGTTTTAGATTTACTAAACGAAATAGATGGGGAATTTTACTAATTTAAACAATTGTTTTACCCAATGAGAGTTAAAATTATGGAATTATTGAAAAATATTGGAACCACGCGGTATTTCCGCCGGTGATAATAAGCAGTGTAAAGTACAGGCATAACTGGAAAAGTCGGTTGGTACTACAGAACTTCACTATAGCACGAAAAAGCGGGAACACTGTTTTAGCATACTGAAAGCTTTTTTCGTCCGACACTCGTCAGAGTATGAAACGTCGGATAGCGACCGAAAGGTGAACCGATGGCGAATAGGTGCTGATTGGCCAATCATAGGGCCAAATAGACGCATTATTCATCATATCACGTGTACCCGCATCTGGCTATATATTTCGGTTCACCTTTCGGTCGCTATCCGACGTTTCATACTCTGACGAGTGTCGGACGAGAAAAGCTTTCAGTATGCTAAAGCAATGTTCCCGCTTTTTCATAACTGGAAACCTGCAAATATAGAGAAGAGGACGGAGAGGAAAAGGGACGAGGGAAAGAGTGGAAGAAAGAAATAGAGAGCGATATTTACTATCCCTTGTTTCTTGACGAAATATGTCTGAGATAACCATTTTTTGCAAATGTGTCGTCCATTCTGATAACTAGCCAATAGTTCATGATCGAAAGTATTGAAGGCTGTCCATCACTAACAAGTGGCTAATTATAAGACCAATGAACATGACGCCAGAGAGAATCTCTTTGTAAAAGTTCATGTACCATCCAGTTTTGCATTGCAGTATGCTGTTTATTAATTTATATTTTTTGCCTTGTTAGCTGTTGTAAGCAATACGGTTATGCCTGCATTTAGAGTGTGATCATAGAGAGTTGTTATACATATTTACTTTAATTTATTGCTGTATAGTTATTATGAATGAAAAGTTTCCATTACTAGTATTCAATTCCGTTCTTCTCAATCTTGCGAAAATTCTTTCGTCATTGCCCAGGTGCTCATTATATGCCAATCTTCCTTCGTTTCTATTACCAAGCATTATTATTATCATTATTACCGGTGATTCTCATAGACCAGGTCTTGTATTGGCTACTGATTCTTGTCTTTGTATCCTTGAGCTTACTGTTGGGTTTTGAATCCAATATACAAATTGATAATATTTTCTCACATCTGATCTCACCCCTACCTTTTCTAGTATTAAATTCATCAATCTCTCGATGAGTACTCTGGGACTCTTGGGTAAATCATCTTACCCCCTCTTTTCATTGCTGGAAGATCTCAAATTTGACCAGTCCTCATCAAAATATATTGTAGAGAAAATTATGAACATAGCCATCAGATGCAGCTATTATGTTTTCTGGCTTAGAAACAAGCCATGGACCAGCCCTGCATTATTAGAATTTTAGTCACTGTTTTTTATACATTTATATATATTTAGCACTTTGTAAGGGAACTTGTAGTAGAAGTGGTAGTTGGTTTTTTTCTTTTTTTTCTTTTGTTTATCTTATTACTATTTTTGTTTTCCTTTTAACACGTTAGACATGGCAAATAGCCAATTATACACTAACTAACATTAGAGAGGTGTATGATTGTATAGTAAGATATATTTAATTACATGAAGTTTAAAAAACGTATTATTACTTATTTGAGAAGTGATTTTTCCCCGTGTGTTTTTGGACTATCTTGTGCTCTTCAAGAGTTCCAGCGGCCTGTGTTTATGCACTACCTATGTTCTTGTGAAGGTCACGCAGAAGCGCTGTGAAACAAGAGTTTTTTATTTATATATTTTTATGGTGAAGTCTTGGTCACAGAATTGATTTCTTACAAGACTTGTAGGTTTAATTTCTCGTAAGGCGTTTCGGCACAAGCCTTCATCAGTAGTTAGTTGCTTTTCCTAGTACATTGATGCATACGTATAAATCGAAAGAACAAATGGAGAATGAAAAGGTTCACAAACAAGTTCACACCAGTAACTGAGTCAACTACGCCATTTTGTTTCATTATATATATATATATATATATATATATATATATATATATATATATATATATATATATATATATATATATATATATATATATATATATATATATATATATATATATATATATATATATATATATATATATATATATATATATGTATATATATATATATTATATATATTATATATATAATATACATATATTATAT